>UESW01004004.1:314935-428986 GCA_900491605.1 Calamus simplicifolius
GGTGAATCTAGTATACATGCATGCTATAGTTTCAGTTTATTCCATGCTAAACAATTCATACTTATGAACAAGAATATTAATATTAGATTCTTTAACTTGATTTGTACCCTCATGGGTAACCTCTAATCTATCCCATATTTCTTTTGCGGAATTACATGTAGAGATACGATTAAATTCGTTTGCATCTAAGGAACAATATAAAACATTCATGGCCTTAGCATTGAGCTGAGCCATTTTCCTATCATTATCATTCCAATCCCTTTTCGGGCTTAGGAACAATAGAACCATCAATTATGTGTGTGGGTGTGCTAGGTCCATTAATTATGACACTCCATAATTCATAATCTAAAGCTTAATGAATATCTTCATTCTTGCTTTCCAATATGAATAGTTGGAACCATTAAACAAAGGGGGTCTATTAGTAGAATGACCTTCAGCGAATGAAGATTCAGTTTGAGCTGCCATTTGGATCTTTAGCTCTAGATCGTTGGATCAAACAGGAAGTGAGCACTTGCTTTGATACCAATTGTTGGCCCATATGGCAACCCAAGAGGGGGGTGAATTGGGTTCTTTAAAATTTAAATTCTGTTTCGAATTAGACAGAATGATGCCAAAGTATGCAAGTGAATGGAGTTAATCGAAGCTGAGCACAGGCAGTTAAAGAAGATAGAGAGAGAGAAATCAAGACACTACAAACACGCAGATTTTATAGTGGTTCGGTGTAACCAACACCTACGTCCACTCCCAAGTAGCACTTGGGTCCACACTATAATCTCTTGATTACAGTTTTTTGCAAGCTCACAACTCAAAACTTGTTGTTTCACCGGATCACAACGAACCCAGCTGTTTTTCGGGCTCACCAGCATACAACCCAAAACACAAGCTGTCCTTAGCTTGTCCCGAGGTATAGTACCTCCACTAATTCAATCCCTTGATTGAACTAGCAAACAATAATAAAAATGAAGTTTTACAACACAAGATAGCTCCTTAAATGAGCAAATATTCAATGTAAATAGACAAGGTTAGAAAAGCCTGATTGAAGCTCGTTGAAAGTATGCTTTTCTTCTTTTCTTCTTTTCCACTTTTCTCTTGAAGGATTGAATCGGGCCTCAGCTCAAATTCTTCACTGCAAGCTCGGATGAGAAGATGAGGATTTGGGATTTTTGCTCTCTTTCTTCTTGGGGTGGAAATCTCCTTGATTTTCTTTGAAAATCTTTTGGATCTCTCTTTGGACTCTTTGAGATTGATGGATTTGCTCTTTGAGTTTTTCCTCTATGTTTTCTTCCTTGAGATCTTTTCGGATTTCTTTTTTTTTTCTCTTCTCTTTTTCTTTTTCTTCTTTTTCCCTTTTTATAGATCTCTTAATCCAGGTTTAGGTGGGAAAACTAGTCGTTGGAGATGTTTGGATTCTTCTACACAAAGAAAATAGCCGTTAGAGGTTAGGTGAGAAGAAATTTTACCGTTGGAGTCCGTTCTGAGAGATAAAAAGTACAGGTTGGAGTCGGCTCAACTTTTCAGTGTCGGCTCCAGGACGAGTATCTAAAAATAGAAAGTAAAAGTTCATTGAGGAGTCGGCTCCAAAAAGTTGAGTGTTGGCTCGCCGCTTTCGGGTGTTAACTCCGGAATCTATAAGGTGTCGGCTCCAGAAATGCTCAAAATAACACACTCTCTGTTCTCGGGTTAGAGTCGGCTCCAGAGACTGTAAGTGTCGGCTCCCAAAATCTAGGTGTCGGCTCTCGAAATCTAGGTGTCAACTCGAAAACTGAAATAAATACTTTTCGGTGTCTCGGGTTGTAGTCGGCTCCGAAACTCTGAGTGTCGACCATGCCAAAAATCAGGAAAACATCTGATCCGCCATGGGATCGGCTCCAGACCAATTAGGTGTCGACTCCCGACCGTGCCAATTTCGAAAACTGTTCTGATATGCCCATGTGTCGACTCCTGACTTATAGGTGTCGACTCCAAGGTCTGAACTTTTGAAAATTACAATTTGAAACTCATCTTAGAATCAATTTTTAGTGATATTTGAATTGTTAAACTTTCTTAATACCTGAAACACTCCATAAATTTGTCAGAAACAATGTGAATATACTCATGGCTTTTGTTAATCATCAAAATCAATAATTGGATCAACAAAAGGTAAGTAGTCGGCTCAGAAGTGATCATCATAGCTAGAGAGAAGAGAGAGACCCAATAGATCACCATGGTTGCACTTAAAGCAAACAAGAGCATGAGAGCAATAGACCACATAATTTGTAATGATGCCACACGAGAACAAGGTTTGGAGGGGGGAAGAAGCTAATGTACCTAAGCTTTCCCCTTGTCCGGGTCCTAGAGAAAATGTACAAATTGATCAAAGTTTGAGATATGGAAAAGACTTTGTGTATCGAGCGCGGTGCAGACCGCGTGCATTGCACGTGATGATTGATTACACTCGTATGCAGCCACGCATGTCTAGAATAATTTCATTCTTTTGCGCATCGTACGCACAGTCCGCACGTAAGCACAATCAATTAGCATGCGCAAAATGCATGCTTCTGCATCACATGCGATGCAGGAAGTCTTTTTCTTAAGATATTTATGCCATACATTTTGGCCCAATCGAATAGTTTGGAATGAGAGAATGATGAGAATAGTAAGCCGTCTTTGTTGAGCTCCTCCGCCAAAGTAACTTTTGTTGAGTCAGGTTCAGTGATTTCTTTGCCTTTTTAATGATTTGAGTTCCATATTGTTGACCAAGATGAGTTTGGCGGTTGCCTTTCTCATAGACAATTGAGCTTTGGTTCTGCAACTTCGTAAACTAAGGCATGTTGATGCATTCATTATCCTATAGAATTTCGAAGATAGACATAGGGGATCAGCTGATTGATCACCCCTTTGTATTGAGCTTTGCAAAAGTAAAGAGTTAGTAAAACAAGCTTCGATTGAGTAGAGTTCGTACCGCTCTCGGTTGCTAGCACCGTGGGTGGACCAGCTGGCCCACTTCCATTTGTAATCGGAGAGGAGCCCATCATGGTTGCCTGAGCTATTGCTTATTTTATACAGGCATGTTAGTGCGATCTTGGATGGTGTGGTCATGTCGAATGAAAACTAGAGGTGCCGGTGCCTGGGAAAAATATGTAGTTTTACTTGAATCATCCACTAAATTAGGATAACTATATTAAAGATTAAAGATGATGGATGTGGTAGAGGGAAACATGTTCAAAGTTCCCAGGTTTGGCTATAATAAGTAGTATCAGCAGACGTTGGAAGCTCATGCCCGCCAAATACCAATGAAATGAAGTCAAGAGTAATTCAAGAATTTCACCGTCAAGCAAATCAGAAACCCAAGAGCCTCGAAGGTATTTTTATCGTCTCATTACCAAAGCACTAGATCGCATACCTCAAGATGCCCTCTCAAGGAGAAGATAATCAGAATAGATTCAAGATATAATAAATTAGGCAAAGGAGTACATTGATACCACAATCAAAGAAGATTGTGATCATACAAAAATTTGCCCAATATGTTAATGTAACTTGTTCCATTGTGCAGGGAGATGCAATAATTCTCTATCAAAAGTTTTTTCATTATTTTTTTTTAAAAATAAACCTTGGGCTGAATATTACGTACCAAAATTTTTTATTTTTTTTTTTTAACACATGATTCCCTTAAAGATGCGTTTCAATTTAACCTCTTCAAACCCCGTCATCCAACCTACATACTCTTTCGAAGTAGTCCAGTCTTTTAAAAATATGGAGCAATACTTGCCATCATTTCCCATCCTATTTCCTTGACCCTCATAGGTCCTTTATAATTGCCCACCCCTGGCAAAGAGGGGTTGTTGGCATAGATTGTAGCTACCTAATTGATAAGACTGAGTCAAAAGTTACACTCTATATCCTTAAGACAATTTCGTTCCGTAATGATGCTTACAGTCTACATGACGATTGTCTCTCATGATACAACAGTTTTCTTTTGATGAATGCAGCACTACAATTCATTAAAAATATCGAATCAAGAATGCTTCTCTCTCTTTCTATATGCACTATTGCTATACTTTCTTAGGAGAGTATACAAATGCCTAAGAGAAGAATGGAATCAAATTGGATTGATTGAATTGAATGAAAATGCTAATGTCTACGATCCTATTTATAGCTTTTAGGTGCCCTTTGAAAGTAATCCTACGGTTTTAATTAAATTTGAATTACTTTAATCAGATTTGATCAAAGGATGTGAGGATAAGGGCTTATCACCCTTGATATGCCCAGTCGTCTTCATGATCTTCAGATCACGCGATCCGATAAGCCTTTCAATAAACTAAAAGATCGTTTCCACGATCGGTTTGTGCCGTTGGATCGACACTGCCATGATCGTGATCGTGATTAATCACCGCATCTCAGAGTTTGATCTTGACCCTTCATCCGATTGATCAATGATCAGTCTGATCCCGATCCGATGATCAACGGTCAATTGATCTCAGTCCCTTATCTTAATTCGATCAGTCTCCACCATCATATTCTCATGATTAAGGAAAAATTTAAAGCCCCTCAAGCGAAGTGCAAAATGCGCCTACAAAGCACCCATTGCGCCATTCGCATACGTGCGGGGGTGATGCTCTTCACTTATGGTGAGCATAAGGAACTTAAGCATGAAGGAAGAGATTTTCATATAAGTGAACCTTCCTTTTTTATTTTTTTTGATTTGGGACTAAATGTCCTCGCAATTTTTTATTCACACACAAGAAGGATGTAATGGGCTTTCAAGGCCCATTAGGGTATTCAAAGCCTTTTGGCTCATTACCCAACAAAGGTAATCACACCTAAACTATCAAGTCCCTTACAAGAAGAGGTAACCTAAGATGGTTCTTGGAAACCATGCGAGTAGGAATATGAGATCATCTGTATTGAATTAAGAATAAAAAGAGTTTTCTCCTCTGTCTCGTACATGGGCTCCGTTAGGCTCATCCTGATGGCTACCAAAAGACCAGTGGCTGTAGTTCACGCTTTTTGGACTGAATGATCCATGGCAATATAAACAAACTTGAATAAATATTTTGTTGTGATCCTACCATAATAGCCACGGAACATTGGCAAAGATAGCCATGCACTGCAATTCATTTTCCAACCATCCACCACTTTTAGGTGCTTCTCTATTATTGGGGCCCCAGCCCATTAAGTTCCAAATCTTGGTATAGAGTAGCGGTATAATCAAGAGTAGTCAAGTCGACACAGTACCAAGCTCAAGCTTCAGATCGACTCTAAAATTTGAAACTTGAAACTTAGCTCAAGTTCAATCGAGTTTCTTATTTAGAGCCTGAACTCAAGCTTGATAAAATACCCAACATACTCAAACTTGACTTAATTCAACTCGAATTTCTTTGTAAAAATTTAAAAATTAATTTTTAAATTAAAATAAAATACGTTCTCAACTAAAAATTCAAAGAAGTTTTATATAGTTAGGACAATATTGTAAATATGTATAATTATAATAGCAAAATAGTAAATTACGTAAGCTCGATAAAGCTTGCGAGCTTTTCGAGCCAAATATTTTAATACTTGAACTCGACTCAATAATATACTCGAGTAGCTCGAGCTCAAGCTCAACTCGATAATCCTTCACAAAAATTTTAAATTAAAAATAATAAAATCAATATAACATAAATTTTAGGGCATCTTATGCTGCATAATAGATGAGGTATCCTGTAGACTTAAACCCCACTTAGTGTTAATTATATACATCTAAAAGAACCATAGTGAATTAAACCTTAAACTAAGTCCTTAACTCAGACTTCTACTAATCACACATACAGTATGGATCAATTGGGTTTAAGCGATCTGCACATATTAAAGGCCTTGCACTTAGTACCTTGATTTTTTATGAGAATTTCTTAAAGTTAGCTCAAACCTTTAGTCATAGCCTAATATAACAATTATCATATAGGTGAATCCTTCAAGGGTATTTGTGACTAATACATAACCTACCTCGGATCCATTAAGAATATGACTCAAATTTACATAGATTTATGTTGTCACTTTCTAAGAGCACTCATCATAGGGATGGAATGAAATTTTTTTAAAAAAAAATTGTGCTCTAACACAATGACTCAATCAGTTTCATTTTTACTACATTGAATCTCTTTCATGGGATCTTTAATCACAGAGGTTGAGTATCCACTACTGGTGACCAAATAATGGGCTTAAGCCCCCCTTCCCCTCGATGATTCTAGGACTCCACTCCTAATAATTCCTTGGTTAATTGATCTACCAAATTCTTCTCAAACTTGATAAATTCCAAGAAGATAACATTATTTTTTGGACTAAACCTCAAATAAGAGAATCAAATAAAGATACATTAGAATTGAATATAGATGAAATAAAAATATATCATAACATGAAACACCCGTTAAACTTTATTGTTCTAAAGTATTAATAATTTAAATATTTATTATAGAAAGCAGGCTTTTATAAACATATAGCAAACTGTGCTAGTAGTCTTCCAACAAGTATAAACTTATGAAAAACTAATGATTGGATGGAAATATAATCCATCCAAAATTTTGTTGAACATAAGAATGCATTCAATATTCCTTGTAACGAATGTAAGCTATCAGAACATTAATGACAAGGGTAAAATGAAGAGGGATAACAGCCAGCCAGAGTTGTATGTTTCAGAGAGCCAACTGACATTCAAAGAATCAAAGTTTAATAAATTTTTAAACAACTTTGGATTTTCTTTTCCAAAATTAAGTCCATTCTATCCGAGGAAAATTGGTTTAGACTTCGGTCACAAATGTTTTACATGAAATAGAGCCATACAAACACATTTAGACAATAATTTGGCTCCGTTTTTAGGTGAAAAAAAAGGATAAAACATAGTGCTGATATGATTTGTGCATTTCAAACCACCAAAATACCTGAATGTTTAGTTTGATAGCTGATGCATTGTTCCAACTTTTAAGTTATGGGGTAGATCTTCACATAGACCAAACATGTCTGAGAAACTCATTCAACGCTTGCAAGTTGAATGTTTGTAACCATTTCTCAAAATTTCTAATCTATCTTACATTTATTTTATGCTCTAGATAAAAATCTTTCATAATGTTCCCTTAGCTTACAGTGATATACCAAATCACACTATACGCTACTTTGTCATGTGCCTTCTGGAATTTGATCAAATTCTATATATTATTTCTATGTAACAAACTATTTTAATCAATTTCCTAAGCAAGAACATACGAACAGTTAGTTATGTAATTCCATAATTTTTTTAATAGATATTATTTGATTTTATTATCACCTATGCATATCGTACACATCATATTGAACGTTTAAGTCGATAAGATTATACTGCTTTAATTGTCTGCAATTTACTAACATGGTCCATTTTATAACTCATGCCTCTAATTAACAACTCCTAACTTTGCATCAACCGGAAAAGCTAAGAACTATTTGCAATATCAAAGCTTGGACTATAGAGCTAAGCAGAATACGGTAAAAAAAATAGCACAGTGCAGGGCATACATGGAAGCTAGATAAGGTATAAGATGCACATAACACGTTCAAAAAGAAGGAATAAAACTTTAGAAACCATAGCTTCCATGGAACTAATGAATTAGTTAATAGTTAAATAATAATTTACTTGTAGTTATGACTATGCTATACAAAAGAACAATATACTTTTCCATGTTGAGCAGGCCCTTTGCAAAAAATCTGCAATAAGGAGCATTAACATATAGAATACATCTAATATATACAAATTGATTTAATTTTTTCTTTTTTTTTTAATGCAAACATAAAATATAGGTATTGAAATATGAACCTTGAGCTTAATTGATTATGAATAACAAAAAGTTGAAGGTTTAGCCTTATAGTTTAAGTTTTTAAATTAGTAGTTTTTTAAATATTTCTAGATTTTAAATTTAAATTTAAAAATTTAAATCTAATAACTACTTGCAATAATAAAGTAACCACTAAGCAAAATTAACTCAATAATTTAAATTTGAATTTGAGTTTCAAAATTTTTTAAAGATTTTTGAAATTTTGATTTTTTTAATTTAAATTTTAAATTTCATAGTTGAATTGTAAATTTCAAATTTGAATTTCAAATTTATTTCAAATTTGAATTTAAAATTTAAATTTCAAATTTCAAATTCAAGACCTCTCTTTTTTTCTCTCAAAAAAATAATTTCTAAGATTTTTGCATAGATTCAAAAATAGGAAATTTTTTTTTTTCTTTTTTTTAATAACTTACAATGAAAGTCCTAGCAATTTCTAGTGCAAAGGGGTGAAAAATAATCCTTAGCTGTTGGAAAATATTTTTATTTTTGTAAAAACTCCTTCCTAAAAATTGCTAGAAAATTTAGTCTAAAAATTTAAATGCCCAAAAAAGTTAAAATCAAAAGAAGTTAAAATCAAAAGAAGATAAGAACCGTGCCTGAACCGAGGCGTGTTAGATACTGCCCTAAGGACTATTTTTGCCCCTTTAAGCATGTTGTAGGCAATCTATCCTTAAAGTATATTGATCCGGCTCAATCCGAACCTTCTACCACGAGCACGATCGCATGAAGGTGCAATCCAATGACTCTTTAGGATGTCTAATATAAAAAATAGTAACAAAAAATAATATAATAAAGAAACTAGGTTTAGCCCAAAAAAGTAACGGCTCAACCCATAATAGCCTTAAAGGTCTTATAGCCGTTTCTAGACATTCATCAATGTTGGTGAGCAAACGCTCGCTCAACGTTTTCGCAAATGCCACGAGCATTTGCGGCCCAAGGAATGCTCGCATAGCGTTGCGCTTTTTTTTTCTTTTTTTTAATTTAAAACTTTCTTCTAATAGTGTCTCATTTTTATGTGGATAGTGCAAGCTGGAACATCTGATTTTTTTTACTATAATTAGAATGGAAAGGCCCCTCAAACTTTTATTGATAAAATTTATGTTAGAAAAAGGGACATGCAAGGTCTTCAGATAGATTTGTCTTCTCTCTCTCTCTCTCTCTCTCGGCGTACTAAGATGTACGCATTGCTAGCTTACCTACCAATAGCCTCCACGGTTGAATTGGACGTATGAATTTTATGAAAAGCTAGTATACATCAATTGGCTGATCATTTCAGAGGGAGAGAGCGCACAATGAAATCATATTGAAGAGGTCAACGACCTGAGAATATTCTTGAAGAGGTCAATGGCCTATCTACATTCCACTTTTAGATCAAAAGGAGCGATGCCTATCAAGATATTTCAACTAGACAATAATTTAGATCACGATCTAATTCATCATAACCATCCGTCAGACATGCCAATCTGTTGAATGCAGCTGAAAAATAATTGAGTTCTCTTCCGTCAAAATCATCATGATTAGTTGGAATGTTGCAATCGAGGCTATGGTCATGGTATGATCAATTAGAAGTGCCTTCATAGCCTAACAAATGCGTGGGAAGCCGTTCAATCTGTTAAAATATTTCAACTGGCAAACAATTCAAATCACGATAGGATTCATTATAATCATCCATATCAGGCGTTAACTTTTTGAATTTGCGAAAGGCTGCACGACAGCGAGTTCTCTTAAATTAAAATCGTTAGCCATGCGTAATCAAAGAGGTTAATTAAGCACACGCAATACCCAATGTCCCCTGTTAATCTTATAAATTAAAGAGAATGCTGTGAGCTAATCCAGTCATGGTTCATGAGAAACAGAACAACATCCTTCTCCGATGGATCTCGAGGAAACAGCTGATGCTTCTCCCCATCAAAAGACCGCACACCTGATCCAGTGGTACCGGATATTGAAACTAATGTCCAACCCGTAGCTCCGGCAACCGGTCAATGGACTACGGGCCTCTTTAACTGCGACCAAGATGGTGATAGCTGTAAGTTATGCTCTGATATGGCTGATCCAATACCGTCAAGTTTAACGGTAAGGAAGACTGACGAAACCCTACCTCGACCTCTAAGACACTCTCGGCCTTCGGGACACCCTCGGCCTCTGAAGCACCGTCGACCTCGAACTTCATCCTTGGCCTCGAGCCTCAACTCCGGCCTCAGGCTTTAGCCTTCGAGATATTCTTGGGCTTTAGCCTCCGAGACACCCTCAGGCTTTAGCCTTCGAGACATCCTCGGCCTTCAAGGCACCTTCTGTCTCGAGTTTCATCCTCGGCCTCGAGCTTTAGCCTCCGAGGCACTCACGAACTAGGGTTTCCATCATGATCCGGCATTTGGGACCGGTAGCCTATAGCCTCGAGCCACCTGGTACGCCCACGTGGCCGTACCCATAACGGCGTATGGCTCACCACCTGCCCATAACAGCACGTGGCCGTACTCCATAATGGCGTATGGCCCACCACCTGCCCGTAACAGCGTGGCCGTACTACATAATGGCATATGGACCACCACTCGCCCGTAACAGTGTGTGGCCATACTCCGTTACGACGTATGGTCCACCACTCGCTTGTGGCTGCATGTGGCCATATCCCATAACGGCGCGCACTTGATGCAACCATAGCCACCGTGGCAGTGAGGCGGGATATCTCTGGCACACCCACGATCCGTTACTGCCGGCCTTGCCTTTTTGTCCGTTATTGAACAACAGTATCACGAAAACATTAGCCTTCTGAAAACATGAAAAGGAGAACCTTCGAACAGATATAAAGGCCCACGTTTACAACGAGGGAAGGATCCTCAACCTTAATTCTCTAGCTTTCTTCTGCTAGCTAAACTCTTGTCTGTTCCCAAATAACTGATTTGAGCGTCGGAGGGTCCCATCGAAGCATCCGATCTTTAAAAAATTTTCTTGTAGGACTCCAGCGAAAAAGATCTCTATTTTTTCGCGTTCGAAGTGACTTGGCGTCAACCATAGCTCTTCAATCTTCCTGTGCTCTCCAAACTTGGAGTTCGTACCATCACCTTGAGTGATCTGTCGCAGGTTGTCTCGTTTTGTGGTGCCCCCTGGGTGGCCTTTGGTCAAATCGCAGAAATCGTGGATAGGGGGTTCACCCTGTAAGTATTTTCCTTCTTTGCCCCTATTTTCTTTTTGTGATCCACCGTAATCTTCAGAAAAAAGACCAATCGGCTCATTCATTAACATAAAAAAAAAATCTTATTGACTGAAATTGAAAGATCCAATTCATTCAATAATTTTTTTAAAAAAGTTTACAGTTCTCCTTCCACTACGTATAGTTAAATTCATGTTGCACAAATTTATCTTCCTACTATTAGAAATTTAAATAATTATTTGGAGCCATATATGTCGTAACAAATGTGTTATGCCATTGTTTGATTAGCCAATGAAAGCATCAATTTAGTAAAAGTTGGTTTTGGCTAAGGGCATAATTATCATAAAAAAATTATTGTGTAGATATCTATATACTATTTCTAATTTGATGAGGGACCAAATTAGAAATTAGCCTATTTCAAAAATTCTGATCAGCACCTTATCCATTGGACCAAGTTATTTTTATAATATAAAAGTGGCATTGTTTTTCTGATATGGTCTGCAAGTTGCGGCTCAACAAAGAAAATTGAAGTGTTAAATTTATTATTTATTTATTTTGCCTTGGGTCACCGCAGCGAGGCAACACCTCACCAAGGTGAAATGTAGTTCTAACTTCATTTTTGATAATTTTGATGGTTTTGGGTTTGATTTAATAAATTACTATTTCAATTTAGTCTAAATGATCAATATACATGACATTAGGCTGTAAAGTCAAGCTTTTCATTCAAAATTCAAATGATGGCTGTAATTTAATATGTGATGCATATTGTTTAACATTTTAAATGAGCCAATTGAAACAAGAAGTCACGAAGTGACCTCTCTTGTGTAGATAACTCAAGAAAATATTAAATATAGTATGTATGTATATCCATGCGAGTATTAACCGGTTCAAAGAAAGGATGATACTAGGCCGACTTTCATACATTCCTATGATAGTAAGCATGTGACGATTATAAGGTTGTACATGTGAATAATAAATTAATCCAAATATGAGTTTATTATTTAACATGCATTATTGTTAGTTTTTTATCATTACAATAAGGTACCACTAGAAATTAATATTACTATCTAAAGACTTAGTATTAATGTTGTACTTGATATCTTAAGATGGGTTTTATCATTATTTGAATTTATTGATTATCAAATTTTGGTTATTTATGTGAGTATATTTATGTGTATCCAGATACTCTTGTTCATTTGGATACAATCAATTTGTATTGTCTTTAAATTTCAATATTGTTAGTACTTGATCTTTGTTGCTTATGATAAATATATTTGCTTAATAAAGTAGCCTTGCATAGTGAATCATTAAATTTAGAATTAAGAGGTACTAAACACAAACTGAATATTGCAAACTCAAGTTCATTGTGGCACAAGCGGCTAGGTCACATCTCTAGAAATAGAGTTCACGACTTGTGTCAGATGGAATTTTAGATTCCATAGATTTCACAAACTTTAATGTTTATGCTAATTGCATAAAAGGCAAACAAATCAAAGTCAAGAAATATTATGCATATAGAGCTATGGATGTATTGGAATTGATACATACAAACATTTATGAACCATTTTCAATACCATCTTGGAATGGTCAACAATATTTTGTATCATTCATTGATAAGTATTCATGACATGCATATATATTCTTATTCATGAAAAATCATAGTTTTGAACGTTTTCAAATCATTTAAGCTGAAGTTGAGATCAACTCAACAAAAGCATAAAGAAAGTCAAATCTGATCGTGAAGGTAAATATTATGGTAGATATGACGGATAAGATGAACAACGTCTAGGACCATCTGCTAAATACCAAGAGAAGTGTTAAATTATTCCACAGTACACCATATTAGGGACACCTAGCATGAATGGTGTAGCTAAAAGATGAAACATAATTCTTAAGGATATGGTAAGAAGTATGATTTGTCATTCTATCTTACCCGGTCACTCTGAAAAGAGGCACTAAAAACTGCAGCCTACATTCTTAACAGGGTACCAACTAAAGCAACTGCAAAGACACCTTATGAACTTTGGATAGGTAGAAAGCCTAGTCTAAAGTATTTTCATGTGTGGGGTTGTCTAGCTGAGGCAAAGCTTTATAGACTGCATGAAAAGAAATTAGAATCCTAAACAGTTAGCAGCTACTTTATTGTGTATTCTGAGCGATCAAGGGGATATAAATTTTATGATCCCAAATTAAAAATAATTTTTGAAATAGGAATTGCAATATTATTTGAGGATATTAAGTTTGGGGGGAGAAATAAGGTTAGGGACTTTATCTTTGAGGATGAAATGGTACCAATTTCTGAACAATTCATACAGTTGCTACTGATGTAGCAAATTTGGAGCCTTAAAAGGATATTATCATCCATATTCCCATTCAAGATGAGGAGGTGATTCCTATTGAACAAACTCAAACTGTTTATGAGGAACAAACTCAACATCCTCAAAATTAAGTGTTACAAGAGCCGTTGCCATTGTGACGATCCACAAGAGAAAGGAGAAATGCTATTTCAGATGATTATATATTTCTCTAAGAACACAGGAGAATGATGGCATGATGGAAAAAGATCCAATCAACTTCTATCAAGCCATGCAAGACTCAAACTCCAATAAATGAATTGAAGCAATGAATTAAGAATATAAGTCCATGTAAGACAATAAGGTTCCCATTGCTAGAAGGTGCGAAACCCATTGGTTGTAAATAGATATTTAAGACCAAAAAGGATTCCAAAGGTAATGTGGAGAGGTATAAGGCTCATCTTGTAGCAAAGGGTTATACTCAAAAGGAAAGGATTGACTACAAGAAAACCTTATCTCCAGTTTCAATGAAAGACTCCTTTAGGATAATCATGGCTCTTGTGGCACACTATGATTTGGAGCTTCATCAAATGGATGTAAAGATAACGTTTTCAATAGAGACATTGTTGAAATGATCTATATGGAGCGACCAAAAAACTTTATGTCTGGAGACCCAAAGAAGATGGTTTGCAAATTAAAGAAATCCATCTATGGACTTAAACATGCATCCCATCAGTGGTACCAGAAATTTTATAAGATAATTCTCTCGTTCAGTTTTGAGATGAATATTGTTGATAATTGTGTGTATCATAAATTCAGTGGGAGTAAGTGTATTTTTCTGGTATTGTATGTTGATGACATTCTGCTTGCCACTAATGATATAGGTATGTTGCATGAAATCAAAAATTTCTATTAAGAAATTTTGAGATGAAGGATCTTGATAATGCATCCTTTGTAATAGGAATCCAAATACATCAAGATAGATCTCTGGGTATTTTGGGATTGTCACAAAAGGCCTATATTGATAAGGTACTCAAAAGGTTTGGCATGCAGGATTGTAAATCAGGAGACACCCTAGTCGCCAAAGAGACAAGTTCAGTCTTAGTCAGTGCCCTAAAGGAAGTTTGAAGATTCAGGAAATGCAAAAGATTCCTTATACTTTAGCTGTGGGGAGTCTCATGTATGTTCAAGTATATATGCGTTCAGATATTGCGTACATTGTTGGAGTTCTAAGCAGATACTTAAGCAACCCAGGTATGGATCACTGAAAAGTAGCTAAAAGAGTCATGAGGTATTTGAAGAGAATAAAAGACCACATGCTCACATATAAGAGGTCAGACAAATTAGAGATCATTGGGTATTCCGACTCAGATTTTACTGGGTACCAAGATAGTAGAAAATCCACTACGAGCTACATCTATTTGCTGGCTGGTGCTGCAATTTCTTGGCGAAGTGCCAAATAGATTCTTATTGTTTCGTCTACCATGGCAACGGAGTTTGTAGTATATTTTGAGGCATCCAACCATGAAATTTGACTAAAAAATTTTATCATTGGACTGCAAATAGTTGAAGAAATTGAAAGACCACTAAAAATTTATCGTGACAATAAATCAGCCATCTTGTATTCTAACAATAATAGGAGCTCATCAAATTCAAACACATTGATATCAAGTTCCTAGTTATTAAAGAAAGAGTACAAAGTGGATAGATCTACATAGAACATTTGGCAACAAACTCCATGATTATAGACCCTTTTATAAAAGGG
This sequence comes from Calamus simplicifolius, assembly GCA_900491605.1. Lineage (NCBI taxonomy): Eukaryota > Viridiplantae > Streptophyta > Magnoliopsida > Arecales > Arecaceae > Calamus > Calamus simplicifolius. The sequence goes on from UESW01004004.1 coordinate 329,963, forward strand.
GTTCCTCCAAAGATCTTTCATGAGCATACAACAAGTATGGGCATTCTGGAGTATAGTAAATCTCAGATTTAGTGGGAGTTTGCTATTTGTATGTATTATGTATTATGTTTGTTTTTGGTGTGTGTAAACACTTTTATGTTATGAACAATTTTGCTAATCAAAAATAAAGTTAAGGCATTCGATTTATTATACTTTGTACAATAAAGTCAAGTTGATCTCCTACAGTAAGGTTAGACCAGTTGAAAATCAACATGTACTGATCACATTCATATGATTTTCATACTACATATTTCATGATTGATATATGTCATTTGGTTGTGTTAATGTTAATGATCATTGATAGGTCTAGTTAAGATTGATTTAACGAAAATCGCTTTGGTCTTATATTGATATATCTAATGGACGAGATTGTTTTGATATGCCTTATATTTATAATGGCAAAGTTTCGAGCTCATAAAGTTTAACATATTTATAAGGATACATATGTGGCCTAGTGAAAGATTATTAGAAATTTAAACAATTATTTGGGACCACACATATCATAACAAATGTGTTATGCCATTGTTTGATTAGCCAAAGAAAGTGATCAATTTGGTATAAAGTTAATTTTGGCTAAGGGGATAATTATCATGAAAATTATTGTGTAGATACCTATATGCTATTTCTAATTTGATGAGGGGCCAAATTAGAATTTAGCCTATTTTAGGGTTATGATTCATGAAAGAGACCAATTGTCACATAGAGGTTACATATTCTCTTATCCACATCAAAGAGTAATATAGTGAAAAAAAAACTATAAAAATATGTCTTCCTTTGAAAGATCACAACTCATAACCATCAAGACTCATGGATCCAGGTAAGCATCCTCTTTATTGTCTTTGTTGTTTATACATTAATAATATGAAATTTGGACTGAATAATTTTCTTCACCTACTCCATGAAATAAAAATGGTTGTACACGTAGTTATGTTCTACTTCATGCAACCATCCCCTTAATGCAGGCAAGATAATCGGTACAATGGATTAAGAAGTTGATCACCTTGTAGCCCACCGTTTCAAGAGCCGGTTATTTTTTTTTTTTTTCTTCTTATTCTCTCTATTTTGTGCAGCATGTTTCATCAGTGGAGCATTGTATGTGATAGCAGTATACTTCACTTTACACTGGGCGTATGCAGGCTTCTACCGATCGAAACTCAGGGCTCGATACGATCTACCGGAGGCTCCATTTCCTGACTGCTGGGTTCACTTCCTTTGTCCTTTGTGCGCACTATGCCAAGAATACAGAGAACTCAAGAACCGTGGGTTCGACCTGCGCGAAGGTCTCCTTCTAGTATTTCTATCTGAATCTATATTGCTGTGCCGTTTTGCCTCTCGTTAAAGCTGTAGTTATTCGATAGTGGCGATGTTTGCAGGGTGGAACGGTGACATGGGTACGCAAGGCCAGGGAGTGACCACGCGCCGGCCGTGGAAAAAGGCATGGCCCGATGAGGAGAATCGTTGCCAGACTTCTCTAAAATTTGCGTTCTCTTCCTATGCGTTTGTGTCCGTATGTGATCAGTCAATCGTTTCTGCCGCATGATCCTTTTAAAGTATTTTATCTGAAACTTTTTTTTTTTTACAAATGGACTATCATACTATTTTAGTGTGAATCAGTCTAGATAGATCGAAATACAATTTTGATTAAGAACAGAATGACAAGGGTTATCCTGTTTCCAAACCCTATAACCACCATGATGAGCTACCGCCGTCACTACCCAATCAGCCGCAGAGTTGGCTTCATGATAGACATGACGAATTTGGACACTGATTTAAAACTGTTGAATTGTGTATAAAATCCTTGTTCATAAGAATTATGGGGATAGAGATGAAAGTTGCTCAAATAATATCAGATAATTAAAAGCATTTTCTATTATACTTATATTAGGGGATCAAACTATTGACCTATCAATTCGCCAACAATGGCTGCCATAATAACATTACACTCATTTGAAATATATCTTAATATGTTGTATTTTGATAAAATTTTCACAAAAATCCAATCCTTTCCTCTTTGATTAAAACAAGTAAATAAAAATTATGCATTATTCTTTATGACATTTTCAAAATATTTTATTTAAAGTATTTGAAAGATCAATAACTTTTGTATTTTCCCACGTACATATTTTTTTCTTACAATTCTTTAATCTATAAATAATTTTATGCATGTTGATCAAAGATTAACAATTTTATATTTTATATTTATTTAGGTAATTCATAATTATTAATGCATTTTTAATATTAAATTTGGTTGGACCAAATAGTCAAGATTTTTTGTCAAATTAGTAGGAAAAGTAGTAAAATGTATTATTGACTTGTCAATAGAAAAAATAAAGATGAGCTACAAACTAATACTTGACTATTAGCATAAATATATGTCAAAGCTTTATTTTCAGATTTTTTTAGAATGCCACTAAAATAATGTCATAAATTCTATGACTTTTAATAATTTATCATAATTAGAGGGTGAAGTATTATCTCTCAGCATTTTTAAAAAATATCACTAAAATAGTGTCATAAATTCTATATTTTTTAAAAAATATCAGATATTTTTTTAATTCTATAATTTTCATTAATTTATCATAAATATGAGATAAAATATTGTTTCCTAATATCTTTTTAAAATATTACTATAATAAAATCATGGAATCCAAGCCCATTTATTTTGTATTGGGTTTGAGTCATATTCATGTGTCACGTTCAATTTTGCCACCCCTAATATTATGTGTGATCATGATAAAAAACATATATTAATTTAATTTTTGTTTATTATTATCGGCAAATTTTCATAGGATATACGCTACTTTGAATACCACTAAAAGGTCATGGGTGATTTAAAAAAATGTGCCTTAGATTTCTTTATATCTTAGGTTAACCATATTTGTAGAATAAGAAAATTAAACTTGGAAGAAATTAAGACTTAGTAGCTATATATATCTTCAATTCAAACTATATTTTTCTCAAAATAAGTCAAACAATTATATTAAAAATTTAAATTTCATTTGTTTGGCTACATCTTAACTTATCTGCAAGCACAAGTGCACTCACTGGGGACTTAAGATTTGCAACTTAATGAACTAAAGCAACTCACATTGCACATTAGGATACAAATGCAACATCTTGACTAACAATCAAATGACCATTGGTGGAAATGCAAACTTGAAGGTGCCATTCTAGCTCTTTGATAGGCTAGTGTACCACTGTCCTTAGCCATTTCATTGCTTGGATCAACCACTTTAGCACTTCAATCAATCACTCTAGCACTTTGATCTTCTACCCTAATGCTTCATGTAGTCACTATGCTCTTTTTTTTATTTTTATTTTTTTTGGTACAACCGGATGATCATACTACTCGAGTATGACTCAGCCCTTGAGCATCCGAATACAAGATTTGCTGAAGAACAAAAGGGCAGGGATCACCCTGCCTCCACCTCCAAAAATCAGAGTGGTGAGCCACTGAAGAAGCCATCCAATCGGCCACCGAATTAGCTTCCCGATAAGAATGGCAGATCTGAACACCTTAGGCCTCCCTCAACATATTCCAGATATCATCTAAGAGCGGTATAGCAAGAGCAGGGGAGCCCTGATCCCTCCGCAACCACTTGATAACAATCATAGAGTCACCCTCAATAATGAGTTTGTGACCTTGAAGAGACCGAACGGCAAAGGAGATGCCTTCCCAAGCAGCGTAGAGCTCAGACATAGGGACAGAGGAGTCCAGACTACCAAACACTCCTGCCACCAATAGATCACCCTCCGGCCCACGGAGGACAAAAGCAGACCCTGCTAATCTACCACGAACACTATCATCAAAGTTGATTTTGACAAACCCTGGAGGGAGGGCTCCCAAAATATGATAACATATGCCGGTTCACTGCCGAAGCAGCAGGGGAACCCCAGAGGCCAGAATGGTCAAAACCACCTGAATGGGAGCCACGGGCACAATCTGACGCCAGGAATCTAATTTTCCATATGATCCTTTGTAAAGATATTCCAACATCTGTAAAAATAATCTGGTTCCTAGACAACCAGATCTGATAAGCCATAGAAGCCCATAGAGCACATTTGTACTGGGAGGCTGTCCGGAGGTCGTCTAAGAAGAGGGAGCACCGAGAAGCTGCATGATACAGTAATAGCCAACTGACTGCCAAATCCGTCCCACTCTAGGGCAAGAAAAGATAGCGTGGGCAGTAGACTCCTCCTCCAAACCACATAGCGGACATATAGGCTGGATAGGCAGGCCCCTCCTCACAAGCATAGCACAAGTAGGAAGGCATTCCCACAGAAGCTTCCAAATGAAGAGCTGAACCCTGGGGAGGATGGGAAGCTTCCAGATCCATGCAGCTTCCACCTGCCCCTGAGGCTGAGGCCTAAAAATCTTCACAAGATCCTTCATGGGGGCTCTAGGAAGATAGGATCTCCACCAAAGTCTACAATCTGAGGAAGTACACGGGGTAATCGGAATGGACAGAATCCGACGAGCAAGCTCCTCTCCAAAGAATCGGGACACCAGTGGGCCATGCCAAGAGGAAAGATAAGAAGAAATCAACTCCTTCACTCTCATACTAGTAGGGACATCAACATTAACGTAGGAGGGCCATCGAGATAGAGGAATGTCAGAGATCCAGGTGTCCTGAATAACCTCAATGGAAGAGCCATCTCCAATCATCCATGAGGTATTTTCCATAATTGAACTACCATAACGACAAACCTCCTTCCAGAAGGGAGAATGCCGATGAGAAGACTCCATATGCGAGGAGGAAGTCCAATCATCATATCTCGCTCGCATAAAAGAACTCCATAGACTCTCCGGCTCCAGAATGAACTGCGAGGCATGCTTGGCCAAAAGAGCCTCCCTTCTAACAGTCAAAGACTGAATCCCAAGCCCTCCCTCCTGGATCGGCATACAAACCCTCTCCCAAGATATAAGGTGAATACCATGCCCATCCTGCATAGAGGCCCAAAGGAAATCCCTAAAGCATCTCTCAATTCTCCTGAGATAAGTTATCGGGATGGCCGCATTAGAGAGAAGATACATAGGAAGGGAGGAGAGGACCGCTCGGATAATAGTGACCCTTACCATCATAGATAAATCTATAATCTGCCACCCCTCAATATGCTGCCGGACCCTCAACTCAAGATCAATATAGTCAGCACAACGGGGATGTCTGCCTGTGATAAGAACCCCCATTACTGAAAGCGGTCAGTCTGAGTGGAGATACCCAGCATATGAACAATAGCTTCCCCGGTAGCTCTCGAGGTCTTTGGGCTGAAGCTGATAGAAGACTTGGATGCATGGACCTTCTGACCCGAGGCCTGACAATAGCGCTGGATAATGACAGCAAGGAAGAAGCATTAGCTGAGGTAGCCCTCCCCAGTAAAATACAATCATTCGCAAAGAATAGATGAGAGATCGCAGGACCCGTAGGAGAGGTCGTAAAAGGGACAATGCTGCGATCAGCCTGAGCCTGATAGAGGGCACGAGAAAGATCAGCCGCTGCCAAAATAAATAGCAGAGGGGATAAACAGCATCCCTGGCGCAGCCCAACCGAAGAGTGGAAAGATTCAGTCAGACTACCATTAATGATCAGCGAAAAGGAAGGCCTATGAATGCAAGCCATAATCTAGTCGATAAACTGATCATGAAAACCAAACTCCTGCAAGGAGTGGTAGAGGAAAGTCCAGCTAAGTCTATCATAGGCCCTCTCCATATCCAGCTTGACAGCCATAAGGGACTGCCTAGCCGAAGTTCTTTGAAGATCATACATAAACTCCTGAGCAATGAGGACATTGTCCGAAATACTGCGCCCTCTAATAAACGCCCCCTGCTCCACTGCTATAAGGCGAGGTAGAACCAAGCGAAGGCGGTCAGCAAGCAAACGAGCACAAAACTTATATAAAGTAGTGCAGAGACTGATAAGCCTAAAATGCTGTGGGAGGGAAGCATTATTACATTTGGCCACCAGGGTGATAAGAGTACGGTTCCATTCCATAGGGATGGCCTTAGCTTGAAATACATGAAGAATAGCCTGAGTCACCTCCTGACCAACAATGTCTCAATAATGATGATAGAAGAATGACGGAAAGCCATCAGGCCTCGGGGCCTTATCCTGCCCGAGCTCCCACAATGCCAAACAAATCTCATCAACTGTGATAGGTCTAATAAGCATTTCATTCTCCAGGAAAGTAACCTTCTTAGCGTCAGGGACCTAGATGACCGGAGAGCCAAGGCCAGAGGACTCCGACCATCTGGCCTGAAAGAAGTATAGGAGCTGATCCCAAATAGAAGGAAAGTCCTCACAATAGTTTCGTGAATCATCAGCTAGTCTGCGGATCCTGTTAGCAGCTCGCCACTTCAGAGTAGCCTGGTGGAAGAATCTAGTATTACGGTCCCCTTCACGAATCCACTGGATCCTAGACCGTTGCCTCCAATAGATCTCCTGCTGAATAAGCAGAGAGTGATGCAAAGCTAGCTTAGCCCGAAGAGCGGAAAGGTCAGAGATCCCAAGAAAACCCTCCTGATCCTCCTTAGTCTGCAGAAAACTAATATCAGCTTCAAGTTGTTCCACCTGTCTGACCAGATCACCAACCTCCACTCTATTCCATCTGGCCAACCTACATTTAGCCAACAAAAGATGGCGAGAAAGGCGATAGATAGCATTGCCCCGGATAGGGATATGCCAGACCTGAGAAATAATAGATCGAGCAGCAGTATATGAAGTCCCAAACTTCTCAAATCTGAACTGCTTTTTCTGATACAGATCAATCTTCGTAGAGATAAGAATAGGGCAATGATCAAAAGCTATCTGTTGGGGAGATTGTTGAGAAATTGTTGCCCCAATCTTATTGATTTTGATGATTACCAAAAGCCATGAGTATATTAAAAGATGCAATGAGTTTATTTACATGAGCAATGAATTTATTTAGAACAATCAATGAGTATGTTAAGTATGACTTTAATCAATTTGAAAGTAACTTCAAGCTCCATGTTTAAGCTTTCAAAAAGAAATTTTTATACTTCATATCTCAATCAATGAGTTTTTGGAACATTTCTTGAATTGATTCCTAATGACAATTTTATTGTATTCAAGTCAAAAAATTGATTTAAAATGAATCTGGAACGAATTTCAAGTCAATCAGAAAATTCTCTGATTTTTGATACGTTCCGGAGCCGACTCTAGAGTTTCAGAGTCGACTCCACTCAGTATACAGAGATGTCTGTTTGTCTCGAGTCGACCCTGTGATTTCTCGAGTCGACCCCCGATTTTGTCGAGCCGACTCCATGACTGTGTGAGTCGACTCCGCTCAGACACCAGAGAATTATTTTTCTGAGCACTTCTCGAGTCGACCCCTTGCTTTTCATGAGTCGACCCCCGACTGTCAGGAGTCGACACCTTATTTTCGATGAGTCGACCCTTTAACTTTCTGAATATTTCTATTTTTGGTATCGCGTCTTCGAGCCGACTCGCCTAAAGCTGGAGTCGACTCCAACAAATCTGGGCGTGATTTTTCTGAATGCCAACTCAGCGCAACGGTAAGATTTTTCAATAACGGCTAAATTTCTTTGTGTCTAACGACTATATTTTCGCAGAGTCTATAAATAGAGAGGCCATTTTCAAATCAAGAAAAAAGATATACAAATCAAGAGAGAAAAAGAAAAATCTTTCAAAAAAAAGAAAAACAGAGCGTCATTTGAAAAATCCGAGATTCAAAAATAGAGTGAAAGAAAAGGTGAAATCAAAGGAGACTTCATCTGTGCTCAAGTTCATCAATCCAAGAGAAGTCTAGAAGAAAATCCAAGAGCCATTCAAGAGCAAATCAAGAGATTTTCAACATTCAAAGAAAGGAAGAAAAAGCTCAAATCAACTCCAACATTCAATCTGTGAAGAATCTGAGCTGAGGCCCGATTCCACACTTCAAAGGAGTTGAGGAAGAGAAGAAAAGAAGAAAAGCCTGCACTCAAATCAAATCTAAACAGGCTCTTCTAAACCTTGCTTTTATTTTGAAATATCTGCTCTAAAGGAGCTGTTTTGTATTAAACTTACATTTTTCTTGTGGTTTACTAATTCAATCAGGGGTTGAATTAGTGGAGGTAGTCTACCTCGTCACAAGCTAAGGTTAGCTTGTGTGTTGGGTTTTGTGCTGGTGAGCCCGTGTAAAACCGGCTGGGTTCGTTGTGATCCCGGGAAAACAACAAGTTTGGGTTGTGAGCTTGTAAAACAACTCGACTGTAATCGAGGTGATTATAGTGTGGACCCAAGTGGAGCTTGGGAGTGGACGTAGGTGTTGGATACACCGAACCACTATAAAATCTTTGTGTTTGCCGTGCTTATTTATCTCTCTCTTGCTATCATGCTTTAACTTGAATTAATTGTTTGCATCATCTCATCAATAGTTTAAATTATTTAAAAGGCTTAATTTTTAAAAGAACCCAATTCACCCCCCCCTCTTGGGTTGCCATCTGGGCCAACAATTGGTATCAGAGCTTGTGCTCATTTGTTTTTGATTGATCACACGATCAAGAGCGAAAGATCCAAATGGCAACACAAGCCAGCTCAAGTTTTGCTGAGGGTCATTCTACAAATAGACCACCCTTGTTTAATGGTTCCAACTATTCATATTGGAAAGCAAGAATGAGGATATTCATTCAAGCTTCTGATTATGAATTATGGAGTGTCATAATTAATGGACCTAGTACACCCACACACTTAGTTGATGGTTCTATAGTTCCTAAGCCCGAAAGGGATTGGAATGAAAATGATAGGAAGATGGCTCAGCTTAATGCAAAAGCCATGAATGTTTTATATTGTTCTCTTGATGCTAATGAATTTAATCGTATCTCTACCTGTAATTCCGCTAAAGAGATATGGGATAGATTAGAGGTTACCCATGAGGGAACCAACCAAGTTAAAGAATCTAAGATTAATATACTTGTGCATAAATATGAATTGTTTAGCATGGAACAATCTGAAACCATAACATGCATGTATACTAGATTTACTGATATTGTTAATGGTTTGAAGAGTCTTGGAAAAACCTATACTAATGCTGAATTGTTCGCAAAATTCTTAGGTCATTACCAAGATCATGGGAAGCCAAAATGACAGCCATTCAAGAAGCCAAAGACCTAAACACTCTACCCTTAGAAGAGCTTCTTGGATCTCTTATGACCCATGAATTGACAATGAAGCAACATGTGGAGGAGGACAACAAAAAGAAAAAGACAATTGCCCTCAAGGCTGCAAAAGTTGAAGATAGCAGCAGCGATGATGAGGATGATGATGAAGACACAGCTCTTCTAGCAAGAAAGTTTAAGAAATTCATGAGGAGAAAGAAACCCTTCCACAAAAGAAATTTGGAAATAAGATGGAAGGAGAAAAGGAAAAAGATAAGGACAAGGACAAAGAGAAAGACCCCTTGATCTGTTATGAATGTAAGAAACCGGGGCATTATAGATATGAATGTCCGCAATTAAAAAAGACCTTCAAGAAAAAGAAGAAAGCGTATGTTGCAACTTGGAGCGACAGTGATGAATCTTCTTCCGAAGAAGAAGAACAAAAAGAGGTTGCCAACATTTGTTTTATGGCGAACGACGACGATGAGGTAAGTTCTGAAAACCCTTGTGATGATTTTGCTTTGATGAATTATTTGAAGCCTTCAATGAACTTGTAGATGATTTTAAGATTTTGAAAAAGAAATATAAATCTCTGAAAATGAAAACATAAACTTAATTAAAGAGAAAAATGAAGTGATGCTTGCAATTAAAGATTCAAAAGATAAAAGGGAAATATTTCTTAAAGAAAAGAATGATTTTACTCATGAAATTAATAACTAAAATCTGAAAACGAAAATCTGACAAAAGATTTGAAAAAGCAAATGCAAACTCTATCTTTGGAAAATGAACAGCACATTGAGAAAATGAATCTCTAAAGAAAGAAGTTAAAAAATACAAAGATATTGTTGATAAATTCACCTTAAGTTCACTAAACTAAACATGATTTTAGATAGTCAAAAAGCAGTTTTTGACAAGGCTGGATTAGGATATAACACATTTAAGAAAACAAAAATCTTTGAAAAATATTTTTGTACGTGCTAGCCAAAGTAACATCACTTGTTTTAAATGTAATTTAAAAGGGCATAAATCATTTGAATGTAATTTACAAAAACCAAATAAGAATTTAAATTTTAAAGGGAAGAAAATATGGGTTCCGAAAGGAACAATATTTGTTGCTACTAACCATGAAGGACCCAAGAAAGCTTGGGTACCTAAACATAAAGTTTGATTTCATTGCAGGAATGTCTTGTGGCCAAGAGATCAAAGAGAAAGTGGTATCTTGATAGTGGCTGCTCAAGACATATGACGGGTGACAAAGAAGAATTCATCACCCTTGAAGAAAAGAAAGGAGGAGTTGTTACGTTCGGTGATAATGGTAAAGGTCAGATTATGGGCCTTGGTAAAATCCGTATAACTCCATCCACCTTTATAGATAATGTACTTTATGTTGATGGTTTAAAGCATAACTTAATTAGTATAAGCCAATTGTGCGATAAAGATTTTAAAGTATCATTTGAAACCTCTTTCTGCACAGTGTCTAATTCCATTGATAATAGCATTGTATTTACTGGTTATAGACATGGCAATGTTTACTTGGTTGATCTAGACAAATTATCTATGAGTGATCATTGCTTAATTGCTGATAATGCTAATATGAATGAAATTGGATGGTTATGGCATCGTAGATTAGGTCATGCAAGCACACACCTAATTTCAAAACTAATTAAAATGGACTTAGTTAAAGGGCTACCTAAAATAGATTTTGAAAACAACAAAATATGTGATGCATGTCAATTTGGAAAACAAACAAGAAGTTCTTTCAAATCTAAAAATGTTGTTTCAACTTCTAGGCCATTAGAGCTACTTCACATGGACCTTTTTGGACCAACTAGAACCACAAGTCTAGGAGGAAAGAAATATGGTCTTGTGATTGTAGATGATTACTCTAGATACACTTGGGTATTGTTTTTAGCTCACAAAGATGAGACTTTCTCGATATTCCTGAAATTCTTTAAGAAAGTCACAAATGAGAAAAACACTACCATAGTGTCTCTAAGAAGTGATCATGGAACTGAATTTGAAAATCACCTATTTGAAAATTTTTGTGCTGAAAATGGTATTAATCATAATTTTTCTGCACCTAGGACCCCACAACAAAATGGTGTTGTAGAAAGGAAAAATAGGACTTTAGAAGACATGGCCCGTACCATGCTATGTGAAAGCAACCTACCAAAGTATTTTGGGCGGAAGCTATAAACACGGCATGTTACATTTTAAATAGAGCCCTAATAAGACCAATACTTAAGAAAACACCTTATGAACTATGGCAAAACAGAAAACCTAATATTAGATATTTTCATGCATTTGGTTGTAAATGTTTTGTTCACAATAATGGTAAAAATAATTTAGGCAAATTTGATGCTAAATCTGATGAAGGAATATTCTTAGGATATTCAACAACTAGTAAAGCATATAGAGTATTTAACAAGAAAACTTTAGTTGTTGAAGAATCCATTCATGTAGTTTTTGATGAATCTTTAGCAACTCGTTCCGAAAAGTTTGATGATGAGGAAGATACAAACATAATTGAGAAAGATCTTGAAAAATTAAATATTGATGTATCTTCAGATCATGAGCAAGAAGCTAAAGATAATGATTCACCTAAGGATGATGATACTAACACTAATCATAATGATATGGATCTTCCTAGAGATTGGAGATATGCTTATAGTCACCCTAAGGAATTGATTATAGGTGATCCATCTCAAGGAATAAGAACTAGATCATCTATGAGAAATATTAGTAATCATCTTGCATTTGTATCACAAATTGAACCTAAAACTATTGAAGAAGCTGAAAAAGATAATAATTGGATGTTAGCAATGCAAGAAGAATTAAATCAATTTACTAGAAATAATGTATGGACATTAGTAGAAAGACCTAAAGATCATTCTGTTATAGGATCAAAATGGGTATTTAGAAATAAACTAGATGAAAATGGCATAGTAATTAGAAACAAAGCTAGATTAGTTGCAAAAGGATATAATCAAGAAGAAGGTATTGATTTTGATGAAACCTTTGCACCAGTAGCTAGATTAGAAGCCATTAGACTATTACTTGCATTTGCATGTCACATGAATTTTAACTTATTTCAAATGGATGTAAAAAGTGCTTTTCTAAATGGATTTATAAATGAAGAAGTATATGTAGAACAACCACCAGGTTTTGAAGATCATGAATTTTCAAATCACGTTTTTAAATTGCACAAAGCATTATATGGTTTGAAACAAGCACCTAGAGCATGGTATGATAGATTAAGTAAATTCTTAATTGAAAATGATTTTATAAGAGGAAATGTAGATAAAACATTATTTTTGAAAAGAAAAGGTAAAGATTTATTAGTAGTTCAAATATATGTTGATGATATTATTTTTGGTGCTACTAACAATCTTCTATGTCAAGAATTTGCTAAGTTGATGCAGGGTGAGTTTGAAATGAGCATGATGGGAGAACTCAACTTCTTCCTTGGACTCCAAATCAAACAAGAAAAGGAAGGGATTTTCATCAACCAAACCAAGTACACAAAGGAACTACTCAAAAAGTTTGGTATGGATTCAATGAAACCCCTTGGAACTCCAATGAGTCCTTCATGCAAATTAGACAAAGATGAGGAAGGTAAGAAAGTTGATCAAAAGTATTATCGAGGTATAATCGGATCCCTACTCTACTTAACTGCAAGTAGACCTGATATAATGTTCTCTGTTTGTCTATGTGCTAGATTTCAATCAGAACCTAAAGAATCTCACTTAATTGCTGTTAAAAGAATACTAAGATACTTAAATGGAACAAAAAATGTAGGTTATGGTATTCTAGAGACTCAACATTGAACTTAATTGCATATTCTGATTCTGATTATGCTGGATGTAAGTTAGATAGGAAAAGCACAAGTGGTGCATGCCAATTCTTAGGAAGTAACTTAATCTCATGGTTTAGCAAAAAGCAAAATTCAGTTGCATTATCAACTACTGAAGCTGAATATGTTGCAGCTGGAAGTTGCTGTGCTCAAATCCTATGGATTAAGCGACAACTTGAAGACTATGGTATCACACTTGACAAACACCTATAAAATGTGACAACACAAGTGCAATTAATCTAACAAAAAATCCAATTCAACATTCTAGAACAAAACACATAGAAATTAGATATCATTTTATTAGAGAACATGTAACGAATGGAGAAATATGTCTTGATTATGTTAATACTGAAGATCAATTAGCTGATATATTTACAAAACCCTTGAGTGAAGAAAGATTCTGTTATCTTAGAGGAGAGTTAGGGATTTGTGATCCATTAGAATGAATTTGAAACCCCTAAGAAAAATTATCTAGAACTCTTTCTAAATCTTTGATCTTTAAGGAAATCTTATCTAGAATTCATATCTAATTGATCTATTAAAATCCAATGATTTTTTATCAATTTTTATGATCAATATCCGGACACATTTCAGATTCTCTGAAACTTTATGTTTTTGCTCTGAAATGGTCTCGGAGCCGACTCGGTCAGTATCGGAGTCGACTCCATGTTTCTGCTGAAACTCTGGAGCCGACCCCATCTCTGTGCGAGTCGACTCCACTTCGGGATAGATTTCTGTGACTACCCGGAGTCGACCCCACACTTTGCGGGAGCCGACTCGAAGTGGTCCCAGGTCGATTTATCTAGGGCAGAGTCGACTCCTCGTCATTCTATCATCTCAAATCTTCAAATACTCTCTCCAAAATTTTTCCTAACCTACCAAATCCTTAGAAATCCTTGATTAACCTTTCCACTAGATCAAATGGCTCCTAAAACCCGTGGTTCTAGCCTTGGAGCGGCCGGGATGAAAAGGAAGAAGGCGGTGAAGAAGACTGTGAGGCGTCCCGCTCGCGAACCCTCTCCGAGCATGGATTCCACCTCATCCTCTTCAACTCCGAGTGCTTCTCCTACTACGGCCACATCTCAGGTAGACCGTCTAGCCGATAGAGTGATTACAACCGGGAGAAAGGTTGATTTTGAATTATTTGAGGCAGAAGGTTTTCTTGTGGGGAGGCAGTTAATTGAAATGGGATGGGAGAAGATATGTTCTTTAGATTGTCCAACCTACCCAGCCCTAGTTAAAGAATTTTATAAAAATCTGTCAAGAGGAGACAATGGATTAGTCAGCATCATTAGAGGAAATAGAATAAATGTGACAGTGGATTTACTCTCAAGATTGTTGGAACTTCCAGTGTCTGGTACTTCTACTTTTTCACTGATGATAGGAGCCCAGCTCTATCAAGATTGCTTAACAAAGAAATTGTTGGTTTTGAAGAAGTCCATGCAAATCAACTATCCTTGGAATTAAGACTTCTCCATAACATTTGTAGTAGGATTCTATTCCCTAAGATTGGGAGATTTGATTATGTTTCTGAGAGAGATATCTTTGTAATGGATGCTATAGTGACTGGAAACCTATCAATCTTCCGAGCATGATATTATGGTACATTGCTGACTGTGGGAGCAAGAGGAAATCTAGTCTACCCTATGGCATGATATTAACTAAGATCTTTCAAAGCCAAGGGATAATCATTTCCGATAGTGAGCCAATGAGAAATTTAAGACACACTGATTACTATAGTTTGGCCACTATTCATAGAATGGGATTTGTGAAGAAGGATGGCAGATGGGAAAGGAAAAGTATGTTGGAAGATAGAGCCGCTGATGTTGAGGCACCTGGACCGTCAGTTAGACATTCATCTCCTGTACCTCCTAGCTCTTCTGTTCCTGTTCCCCCTTCTCCTGCTCCGATGGTTGATCAGTCATCTTCTTCATCTGTCGGTTTTTCAGATCTTCAGTTAATGCAGCTCAAGAGTCTTCTTGATGATCAGGCGGATAAATTGAAGACAGAGTTTGACAACAAATTTATGAATCTTAAAGAAACTCTTTATTCATTAGATGATCGGATCACCAAGATTGAATCTACTCTTAGCACTTCTACTGAGTCTTTAAGTGGTGACCTAAAGAATATTTTTGAAGAACTTAAAGACATCTGTGGAGATGGTGAGACCTATGCAAAGTGCAATGCTGAACTTCAAGACAAATTTTAACTGCTTGTACTTTTGTAGATGAAAGACTGAAGGATTATGTTAAGATTCAAACTGACGGAATGAAGAATATTATAGATCACTTAACAAGGATTGTAAGGACACATTTTTGATGTAATAGATGCTTAGTCTTTGCAATGTAATGAAGTTTATATTATGTTTTACATTTTGATACATTGATGTAATGAAAAGTCAGTTTTGAATGTCAATGTAATCTGAGTTTGAATGTACTTCTCCTATTATCAATGAATCTCAGATCTTGTTAAAACATATCTTAAATCATGAATGTGATTATGTTTGATGCTTCTCTACCTTTTTGTTGATAACAAAAAAGGGGGAGAGTTTTATAACTGTATATGCATGGGAGAAATTAAACGAATGTTATTATATATGCATATAATAAATAATTGAATGAGATAAAAGGAAGTAATAATTAAACATTACACATACAGTGAATGAATGAAAAAGCAATTTAGATGAAAAGGCTGAATTTTGACATTAAATTGTGTATAAGCTTAAATTGAATGAATGGAATATTTATTTGAGTTTCATAGGGGGAGCTACCTCATTCAGGGGGAGCCTAACTATGAAAATAAAATAAATTCTTTAATCAATCATGCATATACTCAATGTTTTTGTCATCATCAAAAAGGGGAGATTGTTGGGGAGATTGTTGAGAAATTGTTGCCCCAATCTTATTGATTTTGATGATTACCAAAAGCCATGAGTATATTAAAAGATGCAATGAGTTTATTTACATGAGCAATGAATTTATTTAGAACAATCAATGAGTATGTTAAGTATGACTTTAATCAATTTGAAAGTAACTTCAAGCTCCATGTTTAAGCTTTCAAAAAGAAATTTTTATACTTCATATCTCAATCAATGAGTTTTTGGAACATTTCTTGAATTGATTCCTAATGACAATTTTATTGTATTCAAGTCAAAAATTGATTTAAAATTAATCTGGAACGAATTTCAAGTCAATCAGAAAATTCTCTGATTTTTGATACGTTCCGGAGCCGACTCTAGAGTTTCAGAGTCGACTCCACTCAGTATACAGAGATGTCTGTTTGTCTCGAGTCGACCCCTGTGATTTCTCGAGTCGACCCCCGATTTTGTCGAGCCGACTCCATGACTGTGTGAGTCGACTCCGCTCAGACACCAGAGAATTATTTTTCTGAGCACTTCTCGAGTCGACCCCTTGCTTTTCATGAGTCGACCCCCGACTGTCAGGAGTCGACACCTTATTTTCGATTGAGTCGACCCTTTAACTTTCTGAATATTTCTATTTTTGGTATCGCGTCTTCGAGCCGACTCGCCTAAAGCTGGAGTCGACTCCAACAAATCTGGGCGTGATTTTTCTGAATGCCAACTCAGCGCAACGGTAAGATTTTTCAATAACGGCTAGATTTCTTTGTTTCTAACGACTATATTTTTGCAGAGTCTATAAATAGAGAGGCCGTTTTCAAATCAAAGATATACAAATCAAGAGAGAAAAAGAAAAATCTTTCAGAAAAAAGAAAAACAGAGCGTCATTTGAAAAATCCGAGATTCAAAAATAGAGTGAAAGAAAAGGTGAAATCAAAGGAGACTTCATCTGTGCTCAAGTTCATCAATCCAAGAAAGTCTAGAAGAAAATCCAAGAGCCATTCAAGAGCAAATCAAGAGATTTTCAACATTCAAAGAAAGGAAGAAAAAGCTCAAATCAACTCCAACATTCAATCCGTGAAGAATCTGAGCTGAGGCCCGATTCCACACTTCAAAGGAGTTGAGGAAAAGAAGAAAAGAAGAAAAGCCTGCACTCAAATCAAATCTAAACAGGCTTTCTAAACCTTGCTTTTATTTTGAAATATCTGCTCTAAAGGAGCTGTTTTGTATTAAACTTACATTTTATCTTGTGGTTTACTAATTCAATCAGAGGGTTGAATTAGTGGAGGTAGTTTACCTCGTCACAAGCTAAGGTTAGCTTGTGTGTTGGGTTTTGTGCTGGTGAGCCCGTGTAAAACCGGCTGGGTTCGTTGTGATCCCGGGAAAACAACAAGTTTGGGTTGTAAGCTTGTAAAACAACTCGACTGTAATCGAGGAGATTATAGTGTGGACCCAAGTGGAGCTTGGGAGTGGACGTAGGTGTTGGATACACCGAACCACTATAAAATCTTTGTGTTTGCCGTGCTTATTTATCTCTCTCTTGCTATCGTGCTTTAACTTGAATTAATTGTTTGCATCCTCTCATCAATAGTTTAAATTATTTAAAAGGCTTAATTTTTAAAGAATCCAATTCACCCCCCCCCCCCCCTCTTGGGTTGCCATCTGGGCCAACACTACCTCGGAAGATGAGTAACATAAGCAGAAGGGAACTTCTGAGTCCACTGATCCGAAACCAAGCTCTATCCAGCCTCTCCCAAACACGAGCTGAACCCTGGCGATTATTACACCAGGTAAATTGAGGCCCCAAAATCCCAAATCCAGAAGGCCAGCCGAACTAATGAAATCCCTGAATTCAGTGATATTAGCTATGCCGATGACCCTTCTACCCCCATGCTTTTCGCTGGCTTCAGTGATGCAGTTGAAATCACCAGCAACAATAGAAGGGATTCCCCGAGCAAGAAGGGAATGAAGATCAAACCATAAAAGCCGTCTTTCCCGAAAGTCATTACTGGCATAAACAACCGCTAGAAGCCAAAAGTCAGCCGAGCCCTCAGAAACAAGAAGGCCTAAATACTGATTACTATAATGTACAACATCAATCTTCACCATAGAGGAATGCCAAATAGCTATCATGCCTCCAGATAGACCCACTGCCTCAACTGCATACATCGACCAATTTCGAAGTATCTGTCTCCGAAACCAGGCTAGACTGTCCTCCGACAGCCTGGTTTTTAAAATAACACAGATATCAAAATTATGGATTTGCATCAATCTACAAAAAGAGGAGCGAAACGATGGCTTTCGAGCGCCTCTGACATTCTATAAAAGAATCTTCATTTAACATGAAGAGGAAGCTGGGATCCCCCCTACACTTCCACCATAACACTATCAGGGAGACACCCAGAAGATCGAGTGCCTACCTCCGGACTCTGAGAAGAGCAGATCATCGCCTCTTTAACCTCAACAATCCGAGGTAAAATATCAGGGGACCTGGATCCTAGATCCTGGCCTAGGATTATCAGAATCATTGGGTCATTGGAAGAGCCTGAAGCCATTGTGGGCTGGGCCTTCTCCTCCTCCGAACCCTTAGGCTGATGCAGCACTAAGGACCCAAGATCAACATTCGAATGCTGCATCACTTGAACTTGGACAAGTTTAGCTTTAGAGAAGGAGGCATCTCATTTTCCTTTCTTCTTGTCCATTTTAGATATTATCCGGGGTGCCTGATACTCCGCCGGACAAGCCCGCTTTAGGGGACCCGGGCAAGCATCCCTACTCCCCAAAAGGCTGACTCCACCAGATTCTGGATCCAGAGAAGCAAATGGATTAGAAAGCTTTGAATTAGAGGGAGATGCTTCAGACTTCTGAAGCACTGCTGAAACCGGCACACCCTTCTTGAAACCAGCACACTCTGAGGCCTTCAGCTCATTCACATCCACTGTAGCTTCCTTAGTCTTAGCCCCTGGACATCGACCAGAGCTTCCAGCCAGCATTGCTTCCTCCCTGTGACCACTAGCTCTCCTCCGGCGAGCTGTCTTCGTCTGAACAGACCACCCATCAGTTGACATCCCCGGAACAGAGGCCACGTTCGACGAGCTCAACCGAGGAACAGGGGAAACAGGACTCGCCCCCGACTGCACCTTCTCCCTGCTTTCCGCCTGAAACCCCTTAGCCACCTTACGACGCCGGACAGCCAACATCCACGCACCGAATAGGGAAGCCTAAGACGATGATTCAGAGGCAGGCCCGGTCGGAGAGGAGCAGATACCAGCGAGATGAAGCGAGCCACAGCGCGAACAGATTCCTTCCATCTGCTCGAAGACATACTGTTGCCAGAATGGGCCATTCGTCCCCCTCACACGAGAACCCGACCGGAGTGGAGAACGAAGCTCGACTCGGACACAAACACGGGCGTATCCTCCCTTGTTCTTCGCCTGAGTAGCCGAATCAGCACATACAAACTGACCCGCCGGCGCTACAATCTCTCTAAGGATCTCCTCCCTCCAAAATTCAATCGGAAGGTTAGGCAATCTGATCCACAAAAGAGCCGAAGTGATGGCATCAGCCGCTGGACGAATTCCGGCCTCCAAGCTCAGACGCTACAGGCTGGCCATTAATCACCCAAGGCCTCTGCAGCACCAAATCCCTGGCTTTTGGGGTAGCAAAACGGAAGATGTAGCTCCGGAATGCCAGGCTAATGGGGATGATCTCGCCGGAAATACCTTCGCGCCGGAACTCCCTGATGAACGCCTCAACAGGAACCCACCTGTGAAACGTCATCATCAAAACAGCCCGATGCTGCCATCCTAATGTTTCAGCTGCCAGCTCCACCACTAGCACTTGAACTATGTCGGGAAAGAGATCCTCTGACTCATCTTGATGTTTTTAGGCTACATTTGGATAAGTTATTTTAATTTTTTTAATTTTAAAATGCAACATTTTAAAATATAGAATTTCAAAATCCTAGAAATTCATAAATTTTTTGTTTGAATAGTTGCTTTTGAAAATAGAATTTTATCTAAGGATTATAAGTTTTTTATAAAAAATATTTTATAATATTTATATAATTCATGCAATTTTACATAAATATTTAATATTTTTATGTAAATATTGAGTATTTATTTTGAATATACTCATCAATATTTATTATTTTAATATTAATATTCTACTATCAATATTAATAATATTTATGAAATATATAAATAATATTTTTATTATAATTTGTTTTTTATTTAAAATTTATTTAATAAAATAAATTATTTATAAATAATTTAGAAAATTTTTAATTAAATTTATTTTTGTATTATAATGTTTTATTAATTAAAAATAAATTATTTTATAAAATATAAATAATAATAAATTGATAAAATATTATTTTAAAATACAAAATAATCATAATTACCTAAATTTAAAATTAAATATTATTTAATTACATAAATATTTAAATTTAATAATATTTATATAGTGGTGCATATTATTAATAATATACTTTATATTTTATTTTAATGAATACTATTATTATTAATATATTTATAATACATATTTAATAATATTCTTATGTAATAATATTTATAATATTATTTTTATGTAATATTTATTTATTAATAGATAAATAATGCTTATGTAAATATTAATTTTTTTAAATAAAATGAATATTTATGTATATAGATTTTATATATTTATGTAGATATTTTGGTGTGTAAATAAATTTAAATATTTTGATCACTTTCAATTCACGTGGATTTTTAGGAGGATTTGTAAATAACACCTCTAGAGATGGTAAATACCGCTTGAAGATTTATAAATTTTTATAAAATTTTAGAAATTCTCTCCTAAGAATAGCCAAATAAGAATTTTAATGAAATTTTTTTTGGAAAAAATTTCATTTGAAGTAAAATCCCGCACCTCTTCTCCTGCGCCCTTGAGTCACTTGCAATTCTAGTCATCCACTCCACTTTGTTTCTCTGCTCAGTCTATTTTTACCAATGATGAGCAAGGAAGGATATTTTTTCTTTTAAATATCGGCTCCTTTGATGATGTCATAATTTCATCCTAGCGTTTGATGATTGACAAGAAAATATATAGTTATTTTTGGTTGCACCCTTCTAAATAATGTAATAATTGTCACACTACATATGGAAGGAGTAGTTTCTCCAGCGTGTGCATCCCAACTTGTCATGAATTCCAGCGTCAGTTTGATATAGAATGCATGTTTAATCTCAAAACAGACCAAAAACCCCTCATTTAAGCTGTATTTGTTGCACAAGCCAGTAAATAGAGCATGTGGTCTTGCACAAAAAATTAAAAAAGAAACTAAATCTTTCAACATATTTTCTTAGGATGCGCCTTCTAAATTTTAGTTTGAAAATCAATGTTTCCAATCGGAAATGGATCATTAGTTTGGTCCGATTTTTTATTAAATTAAAAAAATCGGTAATCTGATAAAAATTTAAAAAAAATATGTTAAACCGATCGATTTTAATTGGTTGATTTTTAAAATTTTTTTATTTTTAAATTTTTTTATTTAAATTATATTAAATTTATTATATTTATAATTAAATTAAAATTTAATTATAATATTATTTAATTCGTTTAAATCGATTCATTCGATCAAATTGATTCATAATTCAAATATTAAGCTGATTCGTTATGTGATCCGATTTTCAAAACATTGCCGAGGACTGAATGCTAAATAGCGTTAAGTCACCGGTCATGGAAGCAAGCGTGCTTGCTTTTCCTTCGACTTCCAGCTTTCAGGCGCGGAGTCAATCTGCATCGAATGGGGGCTTGACAAGCGGCCTGGTTTGGGTTGCAAGTGTTACCAATGAGTGGGTCCGACGTGGACCCCTCGCTCTTTGCATCTTTTGGATCCCCACGCCACTCGACCCTGGGAAACTGCCTGCTTCGCCTCTCCCCCATTCCTTCGCCCCCTTTCCTTCTCCGCTGCTCTGCCGCCTCCTTCGGCGAAGAAAAAAATTCTTAAATTGGAACGAAATTAGAAGCATACACGACCTCTCCTCCCTCCCTCCTCATTTCCGAGGCCGAATCCGAGCAGGCATCGAAAACCCTAGTGGCGCCGTCGTCTCCGCCTCCTATCCGGAGCTCTACCGTCCCATGTCCTGAGCGCGGGAGCGGCAGTGGAGGAGAAGGAGCGGGAGAGTGGGGATGGCCGCGGAGCTGGGGCAGCAGACGGTGGAGTTCTCCGTCCTGGTCCGCCGGGCCGCGGAGGAATCCTATCTATCCCTCAAGGAGCTGGTGGAGCGGTCCAAGGTCCCGGAGGAGCGCTCGGACTCGGAGAAGAAGATCGATCTCCTCAAGTTCATTTCCAAGACGCGGCAGCGGATGCTTCGCCTCCATGTGCTCGCCAAGTGGTGCCAACAGGTGAGCGGATCGTTCCCTAGGGTTCACTGGCGTTCTTTCTTTTCAGCTGTTTCTTTGGTTTTAATTCATCAGAAAGCTGTGTTGTTAACCCGTAAAAACTTTTTGAGTTTGGCTGCTGAACGTAAAATTTGATGGGAGATTATCTAGGAAACCAAATTGCTATGTTCTATTTTTAATTTTCGGGAGGACACAAAAAGATTGGACTGGTGTCCATTAGACTCATATTCCTATTTGCAGAAGTCTTTAGAAGCGGTAAATATCAGTTATGAGGGTAAATCTAAGAACTCAATCAACTGTTTTTTCTTGTGAACATTGGAACCCATGAAATGAAGGAGAAGACTATTTAGGATTATTGACTTTATATTTCAGTCAGTGAGCTTTTTGTTATAGCTGAAAAATGCTTAAAATTATTTCTTTATTTCAAATATATTTCAATACATGATAAAATTCAGGCATCCAAAGAATCGATGGTTCACTGCAATTGTTCTATGAACACCATGGAGAGTTAAAGCAGATCACAAGTGGAAGCTCCTTAGGCTGTGGTTGCGGTTGACTTTAGGTTACTACAGTCTTTTTTTTCCTTAATTCATTTTTCAGTTGTGAAAAGTGGTTGTATATGATTTAATTATTTTACTGACACAATGTAATGTGCACAAAATTCCTTGTTTTCTTTTTTGCCTTTTCTGATCTTAAAGTCCGGATAACTGTAGTATGGTTTCGCTGCATGTTTTCTTTAGCAGCAGTAGAATTTAATTGTGGACAAAATGCTTGGATATATTTTGAGGTAAAGATTAAAATTTTCAAATGAAATAAAGAGGGAGTTAGAAAAAGAAATAAACAAAAGCATGTAGAGTTCCCATTTTAAGTGAAAATCTTATTTTGCAAAATTTTAAAACATGGTTATTGTTCGAAAGTTCAATTTCTTAGACGTTTAGAGCACAGCCACTCTTCTAAATTTGATAGTATAAATTTAAAACAAGCTTTATTCTTTTCTTTCTTTTTTTAAAACAGAGTATGTAAACTTATCAGATTCATCATGATGCCTCCGACCAATGTACAACAAGGTCAGCATTTCAGCGTTATTCCAAAATATGGTGTACAATCCATGGAATCTACAACTCCACAACACATCAATTACCAGTTAGATACACATCGAATCTTCCATGGTCACCTTTATCTATACTATGGTATTAATAAGAAAGGAATATGCTTTTTAAATTCCATTTGTCAAATTTTGTAACCATGACCTTAGTTCCTCTCTTCATGAATATCTGGAAAAAAAATTGTGATTACACACAGCTACAAAATTAGATATTGAATCCATGTGGATCTCTATCTCCTATTTCACCTAGAGATCCCAAACCAATGGGACTTTAATTTATTTTTATTTTTACGATTACATGTAATTACATGCATGTAATTACGATTACATGCAATTACAAAATTAGATATCGAATCCACATGCATCTCTATCTCTTATTTCACCTAGAGATCCCAAGCCAACGGGACTTTAATTTATTTTTATTTTTAAATCCATCTCTCATCCACTTCTCCAATCCATTGGACTGTTTTTAAAATTTAAAAAACAAATGAAATCATTGATACTCTTTCTCTAATCCATGTTTTTTAATTGCTCTTATCCTCATTGCCTTGAATTCTTTTTTATTATTATTGTTTTAACATCCATTGCAGGTATGCAGTTGCCAGTGGTCTTCAAATAAAAGAACATTAAAAGAAAACATGAGAGAACAGAACATAATTTGTACTTGTTAAGATTGTTAAGATTGAGATAACTGTTCAAGAAAGGCTGAAGCTTTATAGATGTAAGTATTTTGTACCCAAGTCATCGAACCACAAATCCCTTATCAAGTATGAACAAACAAAGGCATAGCAGTTCTGTCCATGCACATGGATGACTTCAGAAAGGAGTTGTATGAGCTGCCATTTTGGAGCTCATTGGAGTATTCATATGCCAATTATTGACAGCTTCTTATTTTCCCCCGCTAATTCTCTCTTTATGAGGGAAGATGGCTTACAAGTGGCAGATCTCTGTAAAGTGGAGTACTTGGTGGGAAAGGAAGTAAAGAACCTTGAATAATTACGTAGAATATAGTCTCTCAAATGTGGAAACCTTTATGGCTTCTGCAATCACTTCACTGTAAGTTCACCAGTAAATTTGTTGCCAATTCTATAATAAGGATCTATTTGGTAATTTGTGGTCATAATTTTGCCAAATGAATCGTGATTTATATTTTTGGTCAAATTTATACTATTAAAAGGATAAAGGATAAGTAGTGAAACGCCAAATATTTTCTTTGTTTAAATCTGTACATTACAAAGTTATAGAAGAATTATGATTTATATAAATTTTTTATTTTTTTATGACCTGTTCTAGAGCATCCTTAATCTTCTTTGTTATTGAACCTTTAAAAGCCCTGCTCCTTTTTGCACAACCAAACTGATTATACTATGTGAATTGCCCTATTGTTTTATGATGCTATTATTATAACAACTAAGCTCAGCAACTGATTTAAACTTTTTTTTTTGTTTGTTTTGTTTTTTAATCTCATAATTCGCCTCAATCTTGTCAATCATTCAGTCACCTTAGAATGATTCCTATATGCAAATTACTCATTAAATTTGGTGTTTGTGTTTTGCTGCTGGAGGCACATACTACATGATGGATCTTAAATGGATTTAATTTTGTTGTTGAGATTGTTGTGCAAATATCTCAAACCATCCATCTGTATACTTAATTTGAATACTGAGAGGGGAATTGTGTGGTTCATATGACACTTAAAGAACCCAAACTAACACTGAAAATGGATTGGATGTCAATATTTCATATTCATATCCATTTTTATTTGACAAGTATAGATGTGGATTTGGATATTAATTAGATATGAAAATCCATATTCATGTTTGTTTTAAGCGGACACGAATGCAAGTTGGATATTGAAAAAAAATTGCTTACCTTAGGAGAAGTTTAAAACATTTGGAAATGAGTTTGGAAGTCGGAGTGAGATTTAGGAACATATGTGACACCCTATGCAGACAATTCCGGTGAACAAGGTTAGATTCTATAACCATTGTTGAAAGCTGCATAAATTGGATAGGGCTTGTTGGCTGACTTCATTATCGTTGTTTTCTTATTGACCTGGTTCAGCTTATATGAAACTCACAAATTGTATCATGACAATGAACGCTGCTTTTGCCTCTGATCTCCAGAATCAAGGAATTACAATTCTATTCTAACTCCTACAGTAAGATATATTGATTTATAAGTTTATTAATTCAAAATATGTGATGAGTTGAATTATATCACCTAATTTTGGAGGGCAAGATACCTCAATGAGCAAGTTTCTTTTGTTAGATGCTACCATATTGCATGACCTATGATATTGACAACATAATTGCACAATGTTCCAACTTCTGACTTTGTTTCTTTGTCCTTTTCATGCCAGTGAAAATTGCCTCCAAATGTAACCAAAGGGCATTGAGTTTCACCATATGATGTCTGTTTAAATGTGTAGTTTGATAATTAGCATCATTCGACATACTTGTTGTAATTAATAAATCTGATTAGGGTCATGATAATAAATTTTAGACTTTGACCTTCTGCAGGTTCCATTGGTTCATTACTGCCAGCAACTTGCTGCAACACTTTCCAGCCATGACACTTGTTTCACCCAAACAGCTGATTCGCTATTCTACATGCATGAAGGATTGCAGCAAGCTCGTGCTCCTATATTTGATGTGCCATCTGCTATTGAAGTTCTCCTCACAGGAGGATATCAAAGGTTGCCAAAATGTATAGAAGATTTGGGAATTCAGAGTACGCTATCCAAGGATGAGCAAAAGCCTGCTTTAAAGAAGTTGGATACACTTCTTCGTTCAAAACTTCTTGAGATGTCACTTCCTAAAGAAATTTCTAATGTCACAGTGTCTGATGGTACCACTGTTCTTTGCGTGGATGGAGAGTTTAAGGTTTTTCTTACTGTGGGTTATCGTGGACATTTACCATTATGGAGGATTTTGCATTTGGAGTTGCTAGTAGGCGAAAAGAATGGTCCAATCAAGCTTGAAGAAATGCGGCGATATGCTCTTGGGGATGATTTGGAGCGCAGAATGGCTGCTGCTGAAAATCCCTTCATGGTTTTGTACACAGTTCTCCATGAATTATGCATTGCCTTGTTATGGACACTGTACTAAGGCAAGTGCAGCTACTACGTCAGGGCAGGTGGAAAGATGCAATACGATTTGAACTCTTTTCTGATGGCAGTGCCGGACAAGGTGGGAATGCTAGTATTGTGCAGTTGGCCCAAGATGGTGAACTCGATTCTGGTTTAAAGACTCCTGGTCTGAAAATCATCTATTGGCTAGATTTTGAGAAAAGCAATGGAGGATCTGATTCTGGTTTGTCCCCATTTATCAAAATTGAGCCAGGGCAAGATTTGCAGATCAAGTGTCAGCATAGTTCTTTTGTCTTGGATCCACTTACTGACAGGGAAGCAATATTTTCACTTGATCAGAGCTGCATAGATGTTGAGAAACTAATGCTAAGAGTTATTGCCTGTAACAGGCACACACGTCTACTTGAAATTCAGAGGGAATTGTGTAAAAGTGTTCAAATTTTTCGAGGTTCAGGCGATGTTGTTATTAAGCGTGAAGGAGCTGAATTAGAGACAGACTTGCGAAAGGTTAGCTAGGAAGATGATTATATTTAGAATAAATGTGATTTTTTTGGGAGAATGTTTTTCTTTCATGTGTTTCTGTGTCATCTCATTGAAAGATACCTTTTCTTCAACATGCATGTGCATATTTTGTCAAGTATATGTGTGAAAAATGCACGTCCATTTTCTCTCATCATCTATTTTTTCAGCATGACTAAATTCTTATGTGGTCTCATTATGCATATTCGTGTGTCAAACATTCCAAAGGGCATCCTCTCTAGCAATTTTCTACACAATTTTGTGTATGTATTTAGTGCAGTAATCTTGTGTTGGTGCTAAGCCATATGCTTGCATGCCAGCTTAGTTGCAGTGCAACAACAATTTGTCCTAGGCATATCACTAAAAAAAAGAAATGTTAAATATTTGTACTTATACATATTTTATCCTATAAGTTAATAACTTGTTGGTGGTTCGATGTCTGATTATTTTCCCTGTTTCAAAGTACGACACTGAGATATATGGCTTGTTTACCTGCTTCTTTTATCTCTTGACTGCAGATGGTGAAAAGATCACAATATTTCAATCAACCCCAACTCTACTAATAGAGTATGATGCTTCTGGGAAAAAAATGCTATCTTTAGAAAACAAAGTTTTCTAGAGGGATCATCATGTTGTAACTTTGATGATAATGTTGCCATAATATTAATTTGGCACTAGTTTTTATCAATGGGATTCTATAATGTTGACTTTAAAGTTATGCTTAGTAGTAATAAAATGAAATCTCTCTCTTTAGGAAGGACTGGTAGACTTCATTTTTGTGAATCAATACCGTGCTTATGTATACCCCCCTTATGGTTTTCACCCTTGGCCTCTCCCAGGGGCAAGCTTTCATGAGAGGGGTGCCAACCTCTAGATTTTGTTACAAGGTTTCAAGTTTCAGCCGAAACCAATCTATTTCAGTCAAAATTGGTAGGTTTTGACTGAGACTAATAAAAAATGATGCTTGCTTTTAGGTTTTGGCCAGTTTCAGTAAAAACTGGTTGTAGATGAGTCTTTTAGGTCGTCATTGATGTTCGCAATGATAGTTGGATAATTTCTTCTTCTTCTTCTTTTAACTTAAGCATATACACTATTAAGTATCAAACTTTAATGATTTTTCTTTATTTTTCTTGAGTTGAAGACAGATCTGGAAACATAAACAATATCCATGGCAAGCCAACATGTCTACATGCATTAGATCAGATAGCTTCTTAGCCACAAAAATGAGAGAATTGCCAAGAACTAACATTTTTGTGAATGCTATGAAAAAGGTGAAGATAAATATTTGCAGTGAAGAAAATATTTGAATTCACAAGACATAGACACTAAACTTGCTAAATAAAATAAACTTTTGAACAATTAAAGTTTGAGAAGCATCATAAAATGATCAGAATATTTAATAAATTTCACTTATATGTTTTAGGGGATCTGGCGGAGTTTTACGCCAGCTGTCAGCTACATAACGCAACCCTCCTTTACCCAAGCTTGGGACCGGCTCTGGCGGAGTTAAATTTGATTTATATGTCCATTCTAAAATTATGAAAACTGCACAAATAAGTTATCTGTACAACTCAAAATACTTTAAAATGATGTATAATATCATTTTACTTTTTAATATTTATTCGATCTTTCCTTTCTTTTTCCCTTCTTGACCAAAACACTGAAACTTAGCACAAAACTTCTGAGACATAATTTTCCCCATTTTTTGGCCTTTTAATATCTATTCATTTTTCCCTTTTTTAACCAACTTTGTGAATCTTGCTTTATTTTGTTTGGGATCTGTTCATACTGATGTTTAATCTGCAGCAATTTTTCAGTTCTATCATGATTTCTTGCTTTTGATTAAAATTTTTCATGCTTTTATGGTAGCATGCTGCTTATTGCATGATATATATATATATATATATATATATATATATGAGAACATCTTGAATAACATTTTGGCATTTTTGATTATTATGCAGAGAGACAATAAACGGATTATTGAGGATTATTGTGGGGATGAAGTGCTGCAAGTGCGAGCATATGGTGCATCATACATTACTCTTGGAATAAATATCAGGTTTTTTCCCTCATTTTCCCTCTTTTGACAAAAGGAGATTGTGTTAATTTTATGTGCTGGTATTTTGTGGAATGTAGTAGCACTAAGATGAACAGCTTCTGTAAATACTTGAGCATCCATCTCATATAAATATTGTAAAACCTAAAATGTAGAAAAGTTCATGTATTATGTGACAAGGTACGCTAAATGATTGCTTATATCACTTAACCTTCACAGAAAATGTTCTATAAGATATGGATTCCTGTTTACTTAAGATGTCAGAAAAATTACATGCTGGTAGGTAATTGTTTGAAATAGGTCAACTTTTGTTTTCACTCATATGCTACAGAACACAAATTTTGAATTTTAAAAAATATATACTTTTGCTATAATGCAGTAGAAGTGCAGAAAATTAACTGAAAATTTTCAATTTATGGAGTAATGTGAACCAAAAAAAAATAAAAAATCTCCGCATATTATGCATATGTACGGTTTCAATATTACACATATTTCTGTGACAGGTGATTTTATATTAGGATAAGGGCAACTTCTCTTCCAAGCCCATTTTTGGTTGAACTTTGGTTATGAAGTATAGGGAGATTAATTTGATTAAGTGATATGTTACTGTAAAAAATCAAAACTGCAACATAAAGGTTTGTTTCAGAAATCTCTAATATCTTTTGCTTATAATGGAAACTAATGACTTAGAATCACAAGGGTTGAGGACTACATGAGTGATGATAGATCAAAGATAGCATATTTTACTAGGGCTTGATAGTTTTAAGAGCTTTCTGTCCATCGTAGAATGTCTGAACCATTTTGTGACTTAAAGGGGAAGTAATAGAAGCTGTCTTAGAGTTTATAGGATTGAGATATTTGATTAGGGTAGTGAGAAGTGATTAGGGTAGTGATAAGATACTACCTATGAATTTTCTAGATGGGTTTGATCTGATTCTCACGTTAGGTGCTTTTTAAAATTGTGGAATGATTTTTATTTTTAATTTTTTTCTTGATTGATAGGGTAAAAGAAAACAAAGCTAAGGCCATTGTTGCAAAGCCCGGTAGGATATCCCATGAAACATTGGGATTAGTTGCTATCCTAGGTGTCGGGATGGAGTTCTTCCGCCATCATCCCAATGTTTTCATCAACATGTCTTGAGATGGGCCAAGATGGTGACACATCTTATTCTATAAAAAAATGGAAGAACCTGATCCCAGGAGATTTAAAACTTTGGTTAAGACTTTTGAGGTTGGTACCTAATCTTGCGGCTTGTAGGAGCTCTACTTTATCAGTAGTGAGCGAATGAGCATGATTAAAACAGAATCAGGTTTTATGCTGAATGATTTGCTGTGCACGAAATCTGTAAGAAAATAAAAGCAGAAAAAGATCAAGAAAAGGAATAAGAAAGAGAAAAATATGAATAAATTAATAGGAGGAAGTTTCAACCTGATGTTTTTCTCAAAAATAACTGAAAACAGAGTTATTCACAAATTGGCCATAACTTCCTATGAGATAGCATAGCACTGTCTAATTTGATCCAACTCCTACTAGATCTCTACATATTAAGAAACAAAATGAATCGATAGCCAACTGATGGATTCTGAAATTGGGGACGGCCTGTTTATCTGCCTAAGGCTTCATTTGGATCCAGCTGTTGGCTCCAACTTCTGTCCAACCGCTATCTCACATATCTGTTGGAGAATATAGCTGCCTAGCAGCTGGTCCAGATGCAGCCTAAATGAGAACCAAGTTGCCCCTAAATTCTACTCCTAAACGAGCCCCTTATGACATATGAAATGTTGACAACCAAGGGTAATAAAATACTTCCTTGGTAAATTATATGACTTAATGGGAAATAGAGGGAAGATTGCTTTATTTGATGTTAAAAATAAAGGAAAGAATTGACATTTTTTTTAGTTTGGCCAAAGACATTTTTGCTTGCAAATTTTAAAATAAGCAAGTCCTCTTTCTTCTTTTCCTTTTTTTGTTTTCCTTTTATTTATCCTCTCTTTTGTTGCTTTTTCTTCTTAGTTAACTAGCAAGCAGGGATGTGCAATATACATGCAGGATATTAAATTCATATGCAATTTAGAAATTAATGCTCTTCCTAAAGAGTATCTAAAAAGGAGTGGTTGAAACGCAAGTATATAGGCAGAAATATAAACAGAACGAGGAGAAGAAATCAGACGTCCAGCACTCCTTTCTTCTAAGGAAAGAAAGGCAGAATAAAAAAGGCTATATCATGTGCAATATTATGGTACATGCTAAAATCCTAGCCCAGAGAGTAGTGGCATGTGATTTCTTGAAGTGCAACTTTTGAAAATGAATTTTTTCTAAAGTTTTTATGCAATCAAAATAAACAGCACGGCCAATTGGAAGCAAGAAGCAAGACATGGGAACTTTTTAACAGTTTAACAAATTTGGAAATCCTGTGTGAAGCATTTTTTTTGATGGTATGCATGGGGCATGCATTACATCTCTCTCTATTATACGCATACATTTCCCTGCTTGTCCGATATAAGATTCCAAGCAGTTGCAAATCTTTCAACTTCAGAAAACTGTCATTTGGCATTCTTTATGCATCAATTGCTTCCTGTATGTTAGATAAGTAACTTTCACACGCACTATGGGTAGCAACCACCTTTTCTGGTATGAAACTTGTTTCACCATTAGAAATTCTGATATTATAGTATGAAGATTGAAATGATCCTCACAATGTTAATTTGGTACTGAAGCAGGAATGAGGAAACCAGATTAACTGAGTTGGTTTTCTCCATTTCAATGAAATGATAGAAGAGAAAAACTGATAATAAACTATTCTGATAATTTATAACCATCAAAATACATTTCTACAGAGAACGTTTGGGAAGCATCTATTGATTTTTATTAAAATTTCATAGGAAGTCCTTGTTGAAAACTAATTGGAAGAAAAATAATTCTCTCTTGTATTTAGAATAGGTTACAATCGGCCATTATATACACGGTGCTGCTGCCTAAAAGCAGTAACAAAATCTCTACAAAATAGGAAACTACCCAACTGTAATCCCAAGAATCAGGAAATTAAAGCAGTAACAAAATCTTTACAAAATAGGAAACTACCCAACCGTAATCCCAAGAATCAGAAAATTGTACCAAATAGGAAACTATCCAACTGTAATCCTAAGAATCAAAAAATTATATCAAATCTTCTATAATCAAATAACTTTCTTAATAAAGCTTCATAATTCAACACTCCCCCTCAAGCTGGTGAATAGATATCCTCCATTCCAAGCTTGCTAACGATATTTTGAAACATAGTGTTTGGCAGCCCCTTTGTGAGAATATCTGCTAATTGATCCTTGGATGAAACAAAGTACATATTAGACCGCTCTCGAGTTTCTCCTTGATAAAGTGTTTGTCAACTTCGATATGCTTCGTTCGATAGTGTTGCACTGGATTATGAGCAATACTGATGACAGATTTGTTGTCACAGTATAATCTCATTGGTCCTTCCCATTTTATCTTCAAATCATCAAGAATAATCTTCAATCACAACAACTCGCATATTCCCATTACCATTAACCTAAACTCAGACCCTGCACTTGATCTTGCCACCACGCTTTGTTTCTTGCTTCTCCACATTACAAGATTCCCTCCTAAGAGAGTACAATAGCCCGAAGTTGACCTCCTATCATCCAACGATCCTGCATAATCTGCATCAGTATAGGCTTCCAATGTCATGCTTTCTCCTTTCTTGAACAAAATACCTCTTTCGGGATTGCCCTTCAAGTATTGCAAGATTCTGTGGACGGCCTTGAGATGCGTTTCTTTAGGATTGTGCATAAATCTACTAACAATACTCACAACAAATGCAATGTCTGGTCTCGTATGTGCCAAATAGATTAGCCTCCCAACAAGCCTCTGATAAAAAACTATCCACCATAGGATCATCAGGAGCATCACATAGTCTATGATTGAACTCAATGGGCGTATCAATTGGCTTACACCTCAACTTCCCCGTTTCTTTTAGCAAATCAAGCACATACTTCTATTGAGAAATAAAGATCCCTTGTTTTGAATGAGCCACTTCAATACTTAGGAAGTATTTCAACCTCCAAGTTCCTTGATGTCAAATTCTTTCAAAATATGTCGTTTTAAATTTTGCATCTGTCCTGCATCATTGCCCGTCACTATCATATCATCTACATACACCAATAAGACTGGAACTCCCCTTGAATCACATTGTCTTACAAATAAAGTGTGGTCGCCTTGGCTCTGTTTGTATCCCAAGGCAATCATCACTTTGGTGAGTCTTCCAAACCAAGCTCTTGGTGATTGTTTGAGTCCGTAAGGGTTTTCTTCGCTTACATACCATTCCTTCTTTAGATTCAAATCCATGAGGAACTTCCATATAAATCTGTTCTTCTAGGTCATCGTGGAGAAATGCATTTTTAAC
The DNA here is from genome assembly GCA_900491605.1 of Calamus simplicifolius. Taxonomy (NCBI): domain Eukaryota; kingdom Viridiplantae; phylum Streptophyta; class Magnoliopsida; order Arecales; family Arecaceae; genus Calamus; species Calamus simplicifolius. The sequence continues at coordinate 363,394 of UESW01004004.1, forward strand.
ATCAAACTGTTGTAAATTCCATCCAAAATTGGCAGCTAATGACAAAAGAACTCGTATTGTATTCATTTTTGCCACCTGAGCAAATGTCTCTAGATAATCAATGCCGTAGGTTTGAGTGTACCCCTTGGCGACCAACCTTGCCTTGTATCTCTCTATAGAATCATCAGACTTATACTTCACAGTAAACACCCATCTACATCCAACCGGTTTGATTCCTCTTGGCAATTTGATCAACTCCCATGTTTTGTTCTTTGCAAGAGCTTCCATCTTCACTTTCATGGCATCCTCCATTTCTTATCTCCTAATGCCTCAGATAGATTTCTTGGAATGGGTATTGTATGGAGGTTGCTTAAGAAAGCTCTATGGCTTTGGGATAGGTTTTGGTAGGTCATGAATAGGTATAGAGGATGTTTAGTGCAGGCTCTGGTTCCTTTCCTAAGTGTAATTGGTAGGTTGGCATCACTTGGTTTTTCATGCTCGTCTATGGGTTTATTAAGCTCAGCTGATGGTGTGACATTTTCGGCGGGTGGGAATGATTTCGATATCTCATCAGCAACACAAATAGGAGATTGTACCTGTGTGTTGGAGAGACTGGAATTTTCTTCCTGGAATAGACCTATAGTGGTTGAATATTGTCTAGTTTTCCCTTATCTTTTATCACTTCACGCGACTTGGGTGATGCAACCAATGGTATGACAGGGATGGATTGAACTGGTGATGTAGTAGGTTTAACAGACGCTGAAACAGGTTCAGATATGACAGACACCGGGATAGGCTTGGATGGAGATTTGAGTGAATTAGGTTGATTGTGAAAATTAAGAAGAAATAGGTCCTTTGCTCTATCTTCACTGAAGTTCTCCTGAAGATATGAGTGTTTGAAAACAGACTCATTTTCGACAAAAGTAACATCAGCAGAAACAAAATTTTCTAGTCGGTGGATGGAAACACTTATATCCCTTTTGTGTGGAAGAATACCCAATGAAAATACACCTAAGAGCACGTGGATCAAGTTTTTCCCTATTCTGAGAATGGACAAGAACAAAGGCAACACTTCCAAAAATTCTAGGAATAAGATTATTTGAAGCATTGAAATTGGGAAAAAATTTGTGAGAATTTCAATTGGACTTTTGAAGTCAAGAACCCGAGTTGGAAGTCTATTAATAAGATGTGTGGCGGTTAGAATGGCTTCCCCCCAATATTGTTTAGGAACATTTTTGTGAAACAACAAAGCTCTTGTGATATCTAGAAGATGGCCATTTTTATGTTCGGCTACTCCATTCTGTTGTGGTGTACTAACACAAGAGGACTCATGTATGATCCCTTCTTTTTGAAAAAATGGAGAGAGAATTTGATTGAAATAATCTCTGGCATTATCAGAACGAAACCGCTTTATTCTCACATCAAACTGTGTCTTGATCATGTTGTAAAAATTAGGAAAAACAGTGCCAACATCAGATTTATTTTTTAAGAGATAAATCCACATTACTCGAGTGCAGTCATCAATGAACGAAACAAACCACTTAGCACTAGAAATATTTGGAATAGTAGGACCCCAAATATCACTATAAATAAGAGAAAAAGGATTAAAGGTTTTTGTATTGCTTATTGGAAAAGAAGCACGTTTGTGTTTGGCAAGTTCACAATCATCACAATGAAACGACTCAAAATCAGACCCTTTGAATAATGAAGGAAACATTAACTTAAGAACCTTAAAAGATGGATGACCCAAACGACGATGATAAAGCCAAATTTTATTTTTATTTGACATAACTGACTCAGAAAGAAATGATGTAGGCAAAGGATCCTCAACTTTAGTTCTTCCACTTCGATTTTCCAAGTAGTAAAGACCATCCCTCTCACTAGCATGTACAATCATCCTCCTCGTGTCCTGCTTCTGAAACACACAATGTGAAGGAAAAAAACGTTACACTGCAAATGTAATCTTTGGTAAGCTTTGGAATAGAAACCAGGTTTGCAAACAATTTTGGAACATGGAGAACATTTTTTAGAGTGAGAGAATCGCTTATATAAATGTCTCCTTGAGCAGTGGTAATTGACCCATCAGCTATAGTTATTTTTTAATGGCTAGAACATGGTGTATAGGAAGAAAAATACTTGGAAGAATAGGTCATGTGGTCGGTGGCTCCAGAATTTATCACCCATATATTTGAAAAAATTTTCTCTGAGACATTAGCAACATAAATGATAAAGAAGAGATACCTGTAAACGCCAATGAACAAGTACCTACCGAGGAAGGTTTCTCAAGGGTGCCCAAAAAAGTCTTCAGTTTTTCAATCTCCTTGTTGAATTCAGAGGTAGAACTTTGTGAACTTCCTTCATTTGATTGAGTGCTTGCAACATGTGCTTGACTTCTATCATTTGCACTTCGATTGGGCCTGCCATGGAGTTTCCAGCATTGTTCCTTGGTGTGGCGATGTTTTTTGCAGTACGTGCAAAATAAAGAATCCTAATTGATAGGCTTGGACGGATTTGCTTGGACGATAGGTTGTGCTGGGCTGGATTCCTTCAATTCGGTTGCTTTTCACAAGGGTAGATCCCTCTCCTGCATGGGTCTCAAGCATAACATTTCGTGGTCCCTCTTCTGCTCGTATGATCGAAATTGTCTCATTCAAGGAAGGCAGGTCTTCTTTTCCCAAGATCTGTACTCTGACGGCATCGAACTCGACATTAAGTCCTGCAAGAAGGTCATAGATGCGATCCTTCTCTACGAATCATTTCAGAGTTACAGAATTTGGGCCACAGCTCATTTGAATACATTGATAATGATCCAACTCTTGCCACAAGCCTTGCAAGAAACTCGAATATTCTGTGACAGTTCGAGTCCCTTGTTTGGTTGATGAAATTTTTGTCTTAATTTCATATATTTGAGCAGCGTCATTTACCTTGGAGTATGTTTGTCGGATAGCATCCTAAATCTCCTTGGTGGTTCCGAGAAACATACAAGTATCGCTAATCTCTGGTAGCATCGAATTCCATAACCACGACATCACAACTGAATCCTGTTCATCGCATGCTGCGAATTTGGGATCATCTTTTGAAGGACCTATGCGCAATAGATGACTTGATTTTCCTCTGCCCTTCAAGAATGTACGGACCAGTTGTGACCACTTCAAATAATTTCTTCCGTTTAATTGATATGCAGCTTGAATGTTCTGCAGATCTCCGGTTGAAGTGGCAACAATATTCTCAGTTGCAGGAGCATCTGAGACAGGGCTGGTTGCAGTGGTCTCTGATATATTTGTTTGAAAGGAAGGAGAAGAAACAGGGGTAGGAGAATTTGGTTAATGAAACGAAGATTATCAATGGTGAACAGAGATGAATGAATCGGCCAGAGAAAAGAAGAATTTTCTGATATTCTTAAGAAATCTTAAGAAAGAGCCAAAGGCTCTGATACCATATTGAAAACTAATTGGGAGAAAAATAATTCTCTCTTGTATTTAGAATAGGTTACAATCGGCCATTATATACACGATGCTGCTGCTTAAAAGCAGTAACAAAATCTCTACAAAATAGGAAACTACCCAACCGTAATCCCAAGAATCAGGAAATTAAAGCAGTAACAAAATCTCTACAAAATAGGAAACTACCCAACTGTAATCCTAAGAATCAGGAAATTATACCAAATAGGAAACTACCCAATTGTAATCCTAAGAATCAGGAAATTATACCAAATCTTCTATAGTCACATAACTTTCTTAATAAAGCTTCATAATTCAACAGTCCTCATATTCATTCGTGATATTTACGAAGTTTTTTTGCTTAAAATGTAAATTGGATAAGTATGATAAGTCTTTACATTGTCATTGATAATTTGTTCATTTTGTCTTTTCAAAATTATATTGGTTGAGTTTTCTTGTCATTGATTTTTAGTTGATAAATGAGAACTTACAGATCGTTTGGACGCAAAAACCAATTTTTTCTTTGAAAGAAGGAAAAGGGTCAAGAAGTGGGAATGGAACAAGTTCCTAGATAGATATTGAGACAGTAAGCGTACCTCTATGAAGTTGTAACAACATCTATCACCTAAACATAGCAAGACCTGTTTGACTTCCATCATGAATCCAGGTCTAGCATTTCAAGCTTCAAGAAATTATAGTTATTATTGGTATTTTGTCAAACAACTTGGCAGTAGAATCTGAGTTCCTCTTTTCCACATATCTTGGTAGCTTTCATGATCAATAATAATTATCAAGCCTTTTCCCAACTATTTGGGATCAGATCTGTGGATCCTCATTCGCCAATGATTCCCATTTAAGGTCACCTCTAATATTATTCCAAGTTTTTCCTATCATTCCTTGCAACCTCCATCCTTGGTACTTAAGGTCTTCCTCTCCTTTTTTTTTTTTTTTTTACCACCTTCGACATAAGCTAAAGTACGTATTCTTATTGGTGCCTCTTCGGATCTTCACTGCACGTCCATACCATCTCATTCCATTTTCCATCACTTGCAATAAAATATTGTTGGGACCAATCATCAGCCAAGAGAGGTGGGGGGTTGATGTCAGGTCGTTGGTCAGTCATAAAAATATATGAATAACTATGAAACGGATGTGTGAGTATCTTGGCAGCTCCTAATTTTTACATATTTGAACAGTGATATAATTTGAGCACCAATATTGTAAATCATCTCTCTCTTCTTTACTGATCAACTAATTTGGTGGCAATTTAGTTACACCATATCCACTTGCTCGCACAAAGTAGGCATTTCTTTGGTGAAACATTGTTGCATTATTAGATGCAGATCTTTTGATGCTAGGAGGTCGGTGTCACAGGGCTAATGAGGGTCTGACAGTTGGGGACAAGGAAACAAGACTCATGGAATGGTGTGGCTGAGCAATGAGAATGGGAAACATAAAGGAAATAGGAGAGGTCAGTTACATTACTACATTAGTGGATGGAGAAGCTAAACCCAACTTACATAGCCAATTGTGGAACCCAATGGTTGATTCAAACCTATCTTGAACACCAAACCAAATTCGAGTGAGAACCATATAACCATGGTATGCCATATTCGGTACCAGGAATACCATATCATACTAGTACCAAAGTAAAACCCAGTGCCTTCGTCGTATCGAGTCTCGGTATGCTACATCGACTCGCATATCAGATGTACCAATATTGTATCAGTATCTTCTGGTATAGGGGTCTAGTACCAATATGGCAAACCTTGCATATAACTTTTTGAACTTTCCCTTTTTATATAGGGTATGAAATTCTCTACATCTTCTCTCTATCCCTTTCATTGAACTCGTATCTTCAATGGAGAAAATAGTGTTATAACTTTCATCTCTCTCCATAACTGTTTCCTTTGCTAAGAAAAGTGAGTGCGCTGCTCACTTTACTCATTAGCTACTTTGTAGGAAATGAAATCAGTGACACTATAAATTAGAGGCCAATTTTATTTTTTGGTTCCAATACTTAGATGTCTTGAGCCTAGACTTGAGGCATCAAGTACATGAATTTGCCCCTCCCTTTCTTCTCATTAATTCCTCTCTAAAAGCAAAGAATTAAGTATCATGTATCATGCCTACATTGGCTTGTGGTTGATATAATTTGCATATTATTCCACAAAACAATGTTATGAAATATCACATTGTGGACGTTGTTGCTGTTTCTACAAACTCTCCCTTTAGTTGCTAAGACATGCTAGCCACATGGTATGTCAGAAGCATATCTACTTAGGCCTGATTCTATCAAATTTGTTTCCATTATCTCGGGTCCTATTTTATTTTTACAGTATATCAAAAATAGCTGAAACATATGGTGGCATTGGCTGGTCACCACTTATTTCTGGGCCCTCATTTCTTATTTCTTTTTGTATTGAGACAAACACTGCATATATTCTGTTAACCCTAGAATTCAATAACTAAGGAGTTATTGAACATAGAACATGAATTTGGATAAAATATTTTGGTAGAATATAAGTATTTTGTTAATATAGATCATGTTGACATGAAAGCAAATATTTGATGTCTAAATTTTGTCATATAATATTTTATTACGACAGATTTATCTTTTTGAGTTGTGTTATCAATTTTTTTTTTTTTTTCTGAACGTAAGGGCTTTTAACATTTTAAAAATCTTGGATACTATATTGCTAAACATTTTGATTATATATTGTGGTGTAGAATGACATTTGACATTTTTTAGCTTGTATTAACTTTTCTACTTTCTACTTTTTTCTTATTATGTTGTTCTTTTCATGAACATTAGTCAAATATATGTCTCTTTCTATTTATGTATGCTTGAATGTGAATGTATATGTAGTTTTGGATCCAAACATCTGTTTTATTTTTTTTTCTGGGGCAGGGGGGTGTGTTGTGGAGTGAGAGTTGGGGAAGGCTAAGAACCACCCAAAGTTATGCTTTCTTTTGACCTTGACTAGGCATTAGATTTAAAGATTGGTTTGTGTGTAAAAGATGGAACCTTTGTTTCCTATAATATCTAACTGTAGTTATGATAGATGAGTATATTTGCAAGGATTTGGGGATAAAAGTTTGTGAACTATTCTTCTCAGGACTTCTTATTTTTCAAGCATGAATGAATGCATTTTCATCATAATCAATTCTTAACCATCAATTGCTAACTTCCTTTTGTTGGCAGTTCTGCATTATTGACATTTCTTGTGTAGTTTGTAAATTTTAAGTGCATGGTTGTCTAGGAAGCATGGACATGGATACAAGAGATAGAACACGATATCGACATTCCAACATGACAAATCTTGAAAGAGTAGGATATAATATCGCTAGGATACAACAATTAAATATGTGTATTATTTGCATATATATGTAAATAAGCATCCCTAGAATATACTAGACTATCAAAATAACATAGTCCATACTTTATATAGTATTCCACACTGATAATCAAGTCATCATTCAAATATTCAAATATATAGGTGACGTTCTACACTCTCATACGTTAATATCAGTATCACAAATTTCAAAATTAACCATTCATCATTAAAGTTTGACATACATAAAATGAAGAAAGAAAAACCCCTCCCCGTTGTTCTTGGAGATATCCTGGAAGTATTTTCAGTGTATCCAAGAAATATCTACAACATTATTATTTCTTTAAATTGGAAAATAGGATAATTGGACACATGTCTTGAAACACTCGACAAGTTGTGTTCGATGCAAACATGGCATGTGATTTGAAGAACCCATGCTTCCTTGACAGTCATGTAATAGCTTTGACGGTTGAGTATACGTGAATTGTTTGTTAAACTTAATGGAATATATTGACTATATTGTACTTAGAACATATATCTTCATTTCCATTTTTTATATTTTGCATTTATCTTTTATGCTGTTATTTCTTCATGTCATGCTCAATTTTTTCTTCTGAATTGTAGAAATGGTCGTTTCCTTCTTCAGTCTTCCAAGAATGTTCTTGCACCATCTGCACTATTAGACAGTGAAGAAGCTCTAAACCAAGGAAGTATTACTGCAACCGAAGTATTTATGAGCTTAAGAAGCAAAAGCATTCTACACTTATTTGCATCAACTGGAAAGTTTTTGGGCCTGAAGGTAAACTTCTACTTTGGTTTCTTGTGAAATTTATATTATAGTTGATATGTTCTAGGGTTTCTTATAAAGTAAATTCGTAGTTAAATGATTTTTTTGGTGATGATGTATATCTGAAGTTCACTGATGACAAAATAAAACAAATAAAATAAAAATGTTATCATTCATAAGAACTGGCCTATAATTATATGAGAATTTCTTGTAGTCCCGTAATTCCATAAATTCATATGTCCTCTTCCATCTAATATCCTACTTTTCGTGGATGCTCAAGTTCAAATATCCAGGAATTTTAGGCTTTGCTAGTAGGTGGTTTTCTTGATTCCCACTACCACTTGCTTTCTCCTTCTCTGCTGTGTGTGCATACGTGTTTCTGTTCAATTGCATGTGTTTGTCTGGTGCGTATGCATGCTTTTGCATGTTTGCATCCGTATTCATGTGCATGCACCATGTTTTATTATATTTTAATAATAAACTTCTGTGGGGCCACTCTGCATCCTAAGGATTTAGGTCCTTGTGGGATGGCAAGGCATCGTCATCTCGAGTGCGAGGACATGACATGTCCCTTTCCATGGAAAAATTGGAAAGGACCAGTCCCATCATATGTGAATCCTTGAGAGTTGCAATCATCAATGCTCATGTGCTCATGAATATGCGCACGTGCACGCGCAGACGCATTCATGTTTCAATATATGTGTGGATATGTATGTATGTATATATGCATATACGTATATACATGAGCACATACAACACCAACTTAATATGAGTTTCATTAAATGAATATTAAAATGTGGATAGCTCAAATACAAATCAATATATCATCTTGGTTGGCCTTCTTGTGCTTATTTTACTATTAAAGGTGATATTTTTACGTGTAGAAAAAGATTGTTAGTGATCAAGTGATGGCCAATGTTGTGAATGTTATACATAACTTTGCTTCATTAAGCTATGCTTCCTCCATTGTTCATTTTGGCTTGGTTGATGGACAATCCCTTCTTGAAGGGTTCAAGATCCTTAAAGGTCTTTACCTTATAAACTTGATATGGTTGGGAACAACATAAAAGGCATGTACAAGGGATCAATGACTAGTAATGCTTCTTTCAGAGGAGCTGTATAATTCCCACATACCAAGGTTTGAAAACTTAGTCTCTATTTCGATTTTGACTGGGTTTGTGAAGTTCTAGTTTTAGTTAATTTGGAAGTTCTGCTCCAAGTTTTGAAAATTTGATCAAAAAAGAAAAATTCTGAAAATAATTGAAAAATACCAAAAGAAATAGGCTAAGAAAAATTATTGCACAACATTTTAAAGTAGTTTATGTTACACAGGTTCATGTGTTGTTTTAAGAATTTTAGGCTGAATTCAATGTTGCATATAACTGAAATTTATTAAATATACAGGTACATTGTGGTGCATATATATATATGCACACATGATTTACTTCTTGAACTTTATTTGTTTGAAAATGTATTTTATTGTGCAATTTTGAAGCTTTTTGGTGCCTTTGCATTCAGATATTGACATATTATTCTTTCTTTTTGTGGAGTTCAAAGACTATTAGATTTTGACATTTTCCTCAACTTTTTAAGTTAAGTGGTTATGTAATCATGTAGTTATAGGGTGCTATATCTATTTTATTTGAAAGAGATGTGATTCGTATAAATATCTTGTGTCTAATTGTTCTTTATAAAGAATGGCCATAACTAACGGTCTCTTTTTTTTTTGAGGTCTTGGCTTGTGTCAAAGATATTGTATACTCTCTCTCTCTCTTCAACTGAAGAAAAAAGAAAAAACTGAAGTTTGATTCTTAATAGTCTATGTGCCTGAAATGTAAAAAGTTAATCCTGCTATCATTGCAAACACCTAATGATGACCTAAAGTCTCATGTACAACCAGCTTCACCTAGAAATGGCCAAAACCCAAAAGCAGGCATATATTTTGGTTCGATGTTGACTGAAACCTATTAGTTTTAGCTGAAATGGGTTGGTTTTGGTGGAAACATAAAAACCTTGCTGGTTACATACGCCTTGAGGAGGAGCAATGACACGTGAATACCTTTATCATTAGCCTAATTATTGTTTCTAATATTGTTGTTTTTTATGTTATATGATTTTTTAACAAAGTGAAAAGTTGCCCTTATCGTATTTGTTGCTAAGGTGTCTAGAAACGGTGTTAAAACCTGCACTCGCAAATAGTGATTTAATTCTCAGCAGGATGGGGCTCATCTCGGCCATCCCATCCTATTCCAAAGAGTTTTGGGATCGGTCTTGATTGTTTTGTCTCATGTTTTATTGGCCATAATACAATATATTGTCAATTTTACATAAATCTAATTTATCAAGCTCAGATAAAGGAGGAGGGTTGCGTTAGGTAGCTAACAGCCAGCGTAAAACTCCATCAAATCCCTTAAAATATGAATCTACTAAATCAAACTTTGCAAAATAACCGACCCCATGTAGTTGGGAAAAGGCTTAGATGAGTTGAGTTGAGTTGTATATAACTTTTGTTGGGAAAAGGCTTAGATGAGTTGAGTTGAGTTGTTGTATATAACTTTTGTTGTTCAAAGATATTTAAAAATCAAAATAAACACTAAAGCTTCATCCCATACAACTATTGAGACACCTGACAGTGTTCAGATGTCAGGATGGGATGTGATGCGAAGCATCTCGTTTCATAAAAAAATTGACACCTCTGATCCACGAGATTTAAAACCTTGTTTGCAAATGCTGTGGCTTGTTGCTGCTGAAAGACTAGATCCCAGTTGCATTCTAAACTCTATTTTTATAGGTAAGACAAGAGTTACTTATGTAGTGACTCTAGAAAGTTTTTTAGAATTGGATTTGGTGTCTAAATCTTTTAAAAGCAAAGTTTCAACTGAAGATCTGATTTGAGGGTTAACTTTATTAACTTTTTCAAGGGCATTGGTTAAATCAAGAATGGGACTCAATTCAATTATTTGCATCTTAAACAATTGCTACACCTTTAGTATGGATAATAGACTTTGTTTGAATTTAACTAGAGCTGTTATCTTATTGGAAGTGTTTCTAATTAAGTCCTGAGTTTGCTGCTATAAACATGAAGAAATTAGAAAATGGGGATAGATTAGAAATGGATCTGATTTAGTGCCACCTTGATCATTGTGGAGCCAAATCAATTGGAGTTTTGATGACATGACCTTTTTTGTTTAGATCATTACAGGAAACTTTATCTTGTGTGAATGCTTTAAATTTAGCTTTATTGTAGTTGTTTTGCAATTAAAGATTCTAAATTTGATGCAAGGCTTGGACACATTCTGAGTAGGAGTAATGATGAATTACTCGGCAAGGATAGATTCAAAAGAATAGAATTGAGCTATGATGTTAATGTGAAAACAAACTCATGGTTCAATCTTCTTTGAGTGTTTTAGATGGAAAAGTGGGGGACTAGTGGACATAACAAAAGAAATAGGGAGATGATGATGCTTCGAACCTTGTGCAATTCTCAATGTTGTCTGTGTTTTGTGTGATGATGAACCTTTATGGTGGATGAAGCATGAAGCTTGGCGATTTTAATTTTAAGAAGTGGCATAAGCAGATCATGTCACCTAGTTGAGTTTGAGGAAATGATAGCTTTTCCTTTAGGGGGTGTTCAGTGGGCTCCTTAATATTGGATGTAGTCTGTTTGATGGGATGCATATGAATCGTTAATATGAAGTTCAGTGGGACTGCAATAATGTTGAAATTTGACTTGTACTTTCGGTTCAAGTGATCCTCTCTTGTGAGTTGTGAGGGTTTTAATAATAAGGTTTGGTGAAAGTGTTGCACTGGTAGAATAATTCAAGTTACATAGGTTTTTTGGTGGTAATATATGACAATGCAAAATGCATCTCTTTATGTGTTGTATTGTATTTTTGTTTGAAGAAAATTTTTAGCTTTTCTTTTTTTATCTTTTTTAGGCTGGGCTAGAGGCAACTTGGTCTTCTTGGTATTTCAAAATATGATGTCGTTCATTTCTTTAGCTATGGCTTGAGATCAACTTGTTCTCATGCGAAATCACCTTTATTATGTGACTTGGGTAAGGCCAATGAATGTTGTGCCGAATCAAACTAGGTAGTTAGGTTCGCATTGAACCAAATTGATAGGAATTCGGTTTGATTTTGATCCTTTGGTTTAATATAGCAAGCGAACTAGCCCGAATGGCTAAGAATCAAAACCTGTATCGTACCAAACCACCCAATTTTGTTCCATTCTAATGGTTTTTGCTGGGGGAGGTTGGTTTGGGTGGCATTCGGCTTTCATAAGCTCACATCCACTCTCCTCTTTTTTTATTTAAAATTATTTAAGATCTATTTACTTAAGATTTCTCATGGAAATAAAGGAATGTCTCTTATTTGAATTCAACAAAAATATCAAAAGTATCAAATTCCATAAAAATAAAAAGTCAAACTCTCCCTTTCAAGAACAAATTTAGAGAATTTTAGGAAATAGCATTTTAGCATATATCAAGTTACTTTCACACTGGATACAAATTTCAAAAAATTAATTTTAACTTAGAAATAATGAGAAAACAAGATTTAGGAAAAAATATTGTAAAATATAATTTGTAAGGTCTTGTTCAACACTTGGTCAGACTTATAGGATTTTCAGACTTAGATAGGATTATGGTAACAATGAAGTTCACACTGATATATGCTACATGATCCATAGTTCTTCAAAAAAATAAAATTAAACTTGATATTAAATCCTAAGGATAAAACATACCATGACTTAAATTGATTTTCTTAGTCACACTAAGATGATTTTTTCTGCCATCTTGTTTTCTCATTATTTTAAGTTAAACTGATTTTCTGGGATTTTTATTTAGAGTGGAAGCACCTTAACTTGATATTTGCTAAAGCACTAATTCTTGAAATTCTTCAAATTTGTTTGGAGAAGGAGAATTGACTTTTTTTCTTTTGAAATTTGATGTTTTTGATATTTTTGTTGAATTTAAATGGGTTGTATTCCCTTATCTCCATGAAAAATCTTAAGCAAATGTAACATTTAATTAAATAATTTTTAATGGAAATAAGAGAGAAGAGAGAGGTTGTGAGTTTATAGAAGGCTCTTAGCCCTCGTATACCACATCAAAAATGAAAAAAAAAGGAAAAACCATGGAACAGTAAAAAATTGTAAAAAGGGCCAAGTTGGCCTAAGTCAGCGTTTGCGGTTCTGCAGACATTGGGTAAGGTTATGGTGTGAGCATGTTTCTAGTTATCAAATTGTTTTAATCTTTTAGAATTTCTTTTGGCACACTCATTTGCAAGTGTCACATCATGCCCATTTCTATGTTTCTTGTGCAAATAATGTGGTCCAAAGGTAAGGGTCTTGCTAACATAGAAGCCTCGATTTGCTGATTATTGTTTCTCGTAACATGTTTATATTAGAGAAATTTTGTTAGAGTTAGGTTCTATATTTCATAGTGACAAACTATGTAAAGCCAGCTATTAGGTATGCAAAGTAGGAAAATTGAACGCGAGGATTCTTCTCTCTCATTAGTCACATACTTGACGGCTAGGTGTACTTGATGAAGTGCAATGATTGGTGCCATGATTGTTATTTGAAAAAAAATAAATTATCATAGTGGCTTTAATAATATTGAGATGGATATGTGATAATATAAGAAAATGAAGTCATTCGTAAAAAGTAAAGGAAGCATCAATAGAGGACAAATTATAGAAAGGATGACTTAGATGGTTTGGATATTTGCAATGTAAACCTAAAGATACATCTATGCAAAGGAGTGATATAATATATATAGAGAGAAAAAAGAAGTAGACCGAAAATTACATGAAAGGAAGTAATAAAAAAGATTTAAAATCTTTGCATTTTACAAAAGATATGACTCAAAACTGAATTGCATAGAATGATCCTAATTAGTTTAGGAGCAAGGCTTTGTTGTTGCTGCTGTATCATAGTGGCTTCATGTTTGGAACAAATTGTGCTATTCATAAGGTGAAGGATGGTATTTTTGAGATCAAATGATAATGGTCCACATTTGCAGATAAACCAAGTGGAGAGGGAGTTTACAGGGTATGTTAACTTATATTGTTGCTTAATAGGTGATACTAACACTTTAGAGTCTTGTATGAGAGAAGTCACAAGCTGTTCTATTGTTTGAAGGTGGCAGTAATTGACTCGTTGATGTATATGTAGTTGTTGGATATTTATCTTAAGAACCCAGAACCATAGATGTATATGCATTTATATGCCTATGTTGCTGCTGAGATGGAGTAGCTTATAATTTAATCATGTTCCTTTGCGTCTTTCTGTTAAGCTTGTTAAATAAAAAGGAGAGCATGGCGCAACTCTATAGAGCATAATGGCAGGTTCCATGAATGCAAAAAAGAAGCGTGAGTACTCATGGAATGTCAAAATCACATTTGGAGTACATTACTAGCTAAAACTGACTTCTGATAATCATTTTGGATTTTGGATGAGTTCTGTTGGGAAGCCAATCAGCTTAGCAGGGATCATAGGCATGCATCATTTGTCTAGAGATAAAAAGGTCATTAATCAGAGATCAAATTGATAGGATAGCGCAAGAAGCTCACTGTTTCAAGTTTTGTTTATTATTATGTCAATTAGAATAAGTAGGGTTCAGGGAATTGAGTGTGAGATTCTTTATGGCTGTTGGGTTTCTAGTTATAATCTTCTTAACTTTTATTTTTTGTTGTTATATGGTGCTTTTGATCCTACACATCCAAGATATGGATTTTGTTACTCAACCTGAAATGACTTTATGACCTGTTTGGATTAAGTTGGATTAGCCCAAGTTCGGTAGCAAAGTAGGGGATCGAAGAGAAAAACCCATCTGAGGATCACTGATATGGGGTTCAGATATTTGGCCTGTGATCCAAACAGTGGGTCTTTTTTTAATTTTTATATGCTGTGTGTGGGTGGAAATGAGATGAACAAATGCCGTGCTAGGCCTAGCTCACCCTTGGCTCATTTATGATTGAGTCATGCTTGAGTTTGGTGACTTGTTTAAGTGATCCAGTGGCCAATCTAGGTCTTCATTTATATAATTTGGTGAAATGATCTTAATTATATTTTAGTCTTACTGCTGGAATAAATTCTATTCTACATAATATACTATTAATTTATGGTAAATAATTATAAAAATAATTATTTATATGGATAATAATAATTAAAATAATATGTAACAAATATAAATTACATATATATTCTAATCTTAAGCTAACTTGAGCTGATCTCGAGTGTTCTAAGCATATCCCTAGGTCAGCTCATATCCTAACCAAGTCAGCCATACTTGGTCTAAGTTTAGGGACAAACTTGAGCTAGCTTGCAAATAATTTTGCTCATTTGCAAGCCCTAATCCTGTGCTCTTGAAGTTCTCACCTACCTGGAGAGAGAAAACAATTAGGCACCACTTTGACTTCTATCATGCTATTTTTCTCTTGCCTTTGGCAGCCCATCACCACAAACTCCTTGCCCTCCCATTCCCCCGCTAGAGCCCCACCACTACCACCATCTCTCTCTCTCTCTCTCTCTCTCTCTCTCTCTCTCTCATGCATGCGCGCATGCATCATCACTATGCTACTCCACCATAGGAGCTCTATCACCATGACCCCACTCCAATGTTGGAGCCCCCAACATCACTCTACCACCTCCCAGAAGCAGAGGAAAAGGATGGATTGGATCTTGGTTTTGATTGAAAAATCAAAAAAAGAGAGTTTAGCTTATTAGAAGAGGATGAGAAAATGTTTATAGTCTCTCTTTCGATCGATATCATTAATTTGTTCTGTAAACTTTTCCTTTCAATGTTCAATCACATATAAGGATTTATTAATCTAAAGGAATTTCACTCATGGGATGCCAATCCTCAAGCTCTTCGATAAAACAGGTCCAATCCCATGGGGTATATACCCTGAATCACCCAAATAAACCCTTATTAAGAAGCAAGTGCTTTATATAAATGGTTCTTAGCTTGTATGTGGATGAAGGTAGAGAAAGAGTGATGGTTTCTGTTACCTTCTGTTCTCTTCATCGTTATCTTATTTCTCTCCTCTATATCTGTTCTATTCCTTTATTCTTGGAGTCTTCTCTTTATGTTTATTTTGATCTAGTTTGCTGCTTTTGTTAATTTTTTAATCTTTATCTTTATCTGTTTTATATCAAAACTGGCTTCATTCATCATTGTCAAGATCGGGGATTATGATTTAACTCTCCTCTCCATCTCGTGATGTATAGCCTCATGATCTCTGCCTCTTCTCCAATGTGGATGGCAGATAATGATGGTGGGTAATTGATGGTGCCCCTCGTCTCTCCTTGAGAACACCACGTATGCACCCCCTCTGGTTTCTGACCTACTCAATCCTCAACCCTGGCTTTGTAGGTGAACAGCAGATGGAATTTCCAGTTAAATACTATCTTGCAACCCACAACCTCAGCATCTGCTGTCCCTTTTGTGTTTGATCTGTATTCGTAACCTCAAATTCCCTCTCTAATCTGAAGAAACACTAAGGAAGAAGAAAAAGGAGGTATCACGTGGCATTTTATAAATTACCTTGTATCTTTTCCATGAGAAATTTTTTAAAGTACTAAATTATGGATGCTTTGCACGATTTGCTGTATGTTTCAGATTTTAGAATCTTCAGCTCTTCGTCTTCCTTCCTCTTCATGGACTTGTTAAAGTGCATTCAATCGGCCATTGTGCTTCTTTTATCCTTTTGAGCATGAATGCTCTTTTCCCAGCAACTATCAATATCATTTTACAACCAGAAGTTGCGAATTTCATGGGCTACATTGCACATGGTCAACCTTCACCCTTACATTAGCATGGACATTCAAGGCATGCTAAAAGTTGTTAAGAGATGTTCTGAAAAACTTCAAATACTTTTAGATGTTTTTATATGTATATTTATGATTCCGAAACTACAGTTCATTTCCTGTGGACTCAACATTGAACAAGTGATCTATAAACTGGCTCTTTTTCCAGTATGGTTAGTTGTTTGGGTGTTAGAACATTGGTATGTACAGCCCTGTACCTTATCTGCTCCTTGCTGACAATATGCATACCATCTGGTTCATAGCAGTAGAATGTCATACTTTATGCATGGTTTTGTACATGCTCACAATATAGCTATAGTTTTAGACTTGCCATCAACCTACCCAGCCTTTCTTTATCCAGGCTTAGGACTACCTATGTGCAATACATAGGTGGCGCCAACTACTTTGGGATTAAGGTTTAGTTGAGTTGAGCTCAATACAGGTTGAGATTGAGGTAAAGTATATCAAATACTAGAAAAGATTATGAGTGATATTAATGAGAAATGATAAGGGACACCTTCAATTTGGGCATGTGGCTTTGATGTAAACAATTGCAGATAGGATCTGTAATGCAACTAACAACTCGAGGAAATAAATCCAACTTACTAAATTGTTTGATATGTCTACACGGAACTTCTGAAGCAAGAAGCTAAAAAGACAAGCCGATGGTAATCAACTAAGGATATATATGCTGTGTTGCCTTGGCACTCATGTATCCAACTCCTAGAGTCTATGTTGGATGTGTCCAAATTAAATGCCTGTTAGACACGTATGTACTTATAAAAAAATTAATTGTATTTTATTCATTTCAAATATTGATCAATAATGGTAGTTTTAAAATAATAAGGGGCATCCTAGTGCATGAGGCTCTCAAGTCTCAACACTGTGGTGGGAGGTGTGAAGAGGGTTGGGTGAGAAAATGTCAATTTTAAAATAAATTTGTGACAAGTCATTTATCAAAATCCTTAAGCTAATTAGGAATTTGAATGAGAAACATATATGCTGGAAAACCTTAACATAAAATATTTTTTGGTATTTTCTTTTGTTCAACATTTAAATATATTTTTAATTAACATTTTTCTATGTATCCTCATATCTCCCTTCTTCCTCATGCTGAGTCAGATACTTGTGCACACAAATTTGATTCTCATGTCTGTTCAACCTTATATATGTAATCTAGGTGCGTGTTATATTTCCATCTTATATCATTCTACCTGCTGCTAATGATATCTATACCAATGCACCATGCTTCTACGCCCATTCTTAGATCTGCACTTACCTAATGAATTGCAGTAACAGTTCTAATTAAGATGTTCTTTTCATTCATGCTCTGAGGTTTCTTTCACAAACTGTTTCTTCTTGATGATGTTAGTTTAAACTCTCAGCTGTCACTGAGTGGAGAGAGTTTCACAATAGAGCTTTGAGAAGCTTTAGCGAGAAGTGAAACTTGTTAGCACTGGGAGACATATTGCATAACAAATGAAGCATGCCTTTCCTTCTTCTGTCCATAATTTGATTCAATCAAAGAAACATACGGACTAAATGAAAAATATCCAAGGAAAAAAGATTGATCTTTCATGGCATCCTAGTTGCAGTGATTTCAATTACTTCTAAGCGTCCCGTTTCCTGCTTCCTGAGAGAGACTATTTTAAGGATTAATTTTCATTATCTTTGTAAAAGGTAATCACAAGAAAGGTCAAATGAAATATACCGAACAACCTAATGCAACACATTAAGCAGGTTGCAACTTGTTTTTTTGTCTAAAGGGTTTTTGCTAGGCCTAGAAAGATTTTTTTTATTTTTTCTATTCGGATAATTTTTGTTTTCCCACATATAACACAACTAGGAAATATAACATAAACGTAACAGTCTGCAACATGCCTAGAATCTGCACTTTTATTCATCTTTTCTGTTTGGATACTTTTTCCATTTCCTGATATTGCATACTATGGCATAATATGTTCATGATGATACTTCACGTTATCGTAGTTTCTTATAAATTCATAATTTATTGTTAAATTTACAGATGCATGCCATTATATTTGTGCTGTTGTAACACTGATTAACTTTTGCAGGTTTATGATCAGTCTTCAACTACTATAAAGATACCCAAGTCCATATTGCATGGGTCAGATTTATTGCTAATGGGATTTCCTCAATGTGGGAGTTCATATTATTTGCTAATGCAGCTTGATAAAGATATCAAACCAGTTTTCAACTTGCTAGAAACACATACTGATCCAGGTGGAAAGCCCCATTCAATTAGTGATACTAATCAAGTTATACGTTTTAATAAAATTGACATTGGTCAGATGCAAATGGTTGAAGATGAACTGAATATGAGCCTCTTTGATTGGGAGAAGCTACGTTTTTTACCAAATATGGGGGCTTGCAGTCAGATATCTGAACATGGTCTTCTTGAGTTTGGATTGGAACCTGCTCCGCAGCTTCCAGCAAGTTCACAGTCAAGTTTTTCATCTGTTGTTGATGAAGTGTTTGAGTTTGAGAAAGGTGCATCGGGTCCTTTTCCCATTACGGGTCACCTCTCTGCATCTTATAATACATCCCCTTCCAACCTAGGCTCTCTTCCAACTAGTCATCAAGGAATAAAAGCTGGAGTTAGCTCACCTAAGTGGGAAGGAGGATTACAACAATCTCAAATCAATAATATTGCAAAGATTTCTGCTGGTCTTACAAGTACAAGCAATTCAAAGTTTCTATCAAACAATTTGAAGGGCTTAATTCATAACAGCAGTACAAATTCCCTTTCCTCTCTGAGCCAAGTGAGGAACTCTATTCAAAAATTATCAGCATCAAAATCTGATCAGGACTTGAGCTCTCTGAAGTCTCCATGTTCAAGCGAGGTTGGCCAATATTCTTCCATGGATGAGGATCAGGCAAGATTGGTGAATGAATCTCCAAAAGAACTTGGTATGATTGATGGCAGTCGACCGTCTCAGCTATTGCCTCCACTGCGAACAACTGGTCCTCGTGTCTCCATACAAAGTACCAGTTCAAATAACTACAAAGGCCCATCAACTGGTCATTTGGTTGGATCTGTACAAGAGAACCGGTATAGCTCATCGATGGTTGCACACACATGTAAGTCTGAGGCCCTGCATATATTTTTTAGTTTATCAAGTGTGCCCCTTGCATAGAAACCACAACTTTGTGCATTGACTTGACTGATGATTTTGTTGTAGGCCAAACAGCAGATGCTGTTATTTCCTCTACCTCAGGCTATGATAGCATTAATAAACATGAGAGAAAAACAACAAAGCGTTCTCTTTCAGACTTTCTAGCTCTAATTCCATCATTTCAAGGGTTAAAATCTAGCACTGAACAGTGCAAAAGAAGGAAAATTTCAGAATCAGTTCTCTGTCATCCTGCTGCTTCACAAGCATTTTCATCCACGTTGGCATGCAGATCAAGTGGGTACATGTACGGTAATCTGCTTGCTGAACCAAACCATGGGATTGCCCCTTCTAACATATATATTTCTGTCCTCCTCCATGTTATAAGGCACTGTTCAATCAATATTAAGCATGCTCAGTTAACCAGCCAGATGGATGCTCTTGACATTCCTTATGTTGAAGAAGTTGGTCTGCGAACTCCATCCTCGAACTTGTGGTTGCGATTACCGTTTGCCAGCGATGATTTATGGCAGCGCATATGCCTGCGTCTTGGCAAACCTGGGAGTATGTGCTGGGATGTTAAAATCAATGACCCCCATTTCAGGGAACTATGGGAACTTCATAAAGGAAGTACTACTACACTATGGGGCTGTGGTGTGCGTATTGCCAATACATCTGAGATTGATTCCCACATACATTATGATCCAGAAGGTGTTGTCCTGAGTTATAGGACTGTTGAAGCTGATAGCATTCATAAGCTTGTATCAGATTTACGAAGGCTTTTTAATGCACGTTTATTTGCTTGTGGGATGCGAAAATTAATTGGTGTAAAGGCTAATGATAAGCTAGATGATAGCATTACAAATTCTGAAAAAAAGTTGCATTCTGCAACTAAAAAAACTGGTGAGGCGGCTGATAAGTTATCTGAACAGATGAGAAAAACTTTCAAAATTGAAGCAGTTGGTCTCATGAGTTTGTGGTTTAGTTATGTCTCAATGCCTGTGATTGTGCACTTTGTTGTTGAATGGGAAGCTGGTAAAGAGGGCTGTACAATGCATGTTTCTCCTGATCAACTTTGGCCACATACCAAGGTTTGTGCTTCTTTAAAAGATGCATTTCTTTTGATGGTTTCAATGCATGTCTCTCCATAGCAACATCTTAAAGCTCGAAGGCATTAAAAGAAAGAAGGCTAAAATATACTTTTGGTCCTCAAACTCACTCAAAATTCATTTTGGTCCTCAAACTTTCAATTGTTACAATTAGTCTCTCATGTTTTAAGAATGTTGCATTCTTGACATCCTATTATATGGGATCAGTTAAAATTGACGAAATAGCTGACATGTTACCTTGTCAATCAATCTATGTATTTGCATCAAGATGATATGTTACTATTCCATCAATTTTAACTAAGGCCATGTAATGAAATGTGAGGAATGCAATGTTCTTAAAACTTGAGGGACTAAATTGTAATAACTAGAAGTTTTGAGGACCAAAATGAATTTTGAGTGAAACCAAAAGTATATTTTAGCCAAAAAAATAGCTTCATAATTGTAAGCAACCAAAACATAAAGAATGGTTGCTAGACATGTTATTTTGCTTGGTGATTGAACAAACTAATTATTTATACCAAAGTCTTTAAAACTGATATTGAGACCCATGCCAGTACATCACCAGTTCAATACAATATGGGTTGGTATGACACAATGCACACCCTGTATTGAGATAGGGTGCTCGTTCTTTTTTCATTTTTAACTATAATACTATTCGATATCAAGCTGTATAAGGTGGTTCAGCTTGGTTCGGACTGGTTCAATTCATACTGAATCGAAACTCAGTAACATATCAGTATTTTATCGACACGGTTAGTGTAGCAGACCTTGAATTTTATATGCTAAAATCCAGCATATATGATGCATGTGCACATTCTTTGTACATGGATGGCTGTGATTTCTTAAGATTAAAACATGTGAGAACCTATTGCATCTCATAATCTAAATAGAGAATTAGTTTTAGTTAAGATAACAAAAAAAAATTCTATGATGATGGGCTAGGGCCACCATGGGAAAGAGAATAAAATAACAACAATAATAACAAAGAGGATAGAATGTCATTTTTTCTTCCTTCTTTTCTTAAGCTGGGAGGTGGTTGATTGTTTCCTTTTTTTTCTAAAGGTGGAGCCTGGCTTAAGCCTTAAGGGCCTTCAAAGCCTTTCCTATGATATTGGTGGATGAAAACATGTAGAGGATTAGAAAATTTGTCCAATTGGTTTAGACTTCTATTGGGCAGCAATGCCTTTATGTATGGAAATGTCAAATATAGCTTTTTCTAGTTTAGCCTTGTTGTAGAAGCGTTAGGGAAGTTTAATGATTCAATTTTATTTTTCAGCATCACATAACCTCCTACTTGTTTGGATATTATTAAACTGACTAGCTCAAGATCTGTCTTCTGTCTATTTATTATCTTAGAAGTTTTATTTCTCTGCTTGTTGATCAATGTATCAAACATTGATTATTGATGTTTGTTAATATTACGCAGTTTAGGCTGAACTTTGTTCAACAATCAAAGGCAAGACTTCCAAGTTGATGTGTAACTAATTTTTATTGTTTGCTTTTCTTATACCTTCATCTATTTAGTAATTTGGCTGTATATGACATCTTGTTTAGTGGTACCATATTAATGCATTACCTTATTACTCTTTGTGCTCAAATAGATTATTTCGATGTTACATATAACTGAACTATGTGATGCAGTTTTTGGAGGATTTTGTCAATGGAGCTGAGGTTGCATCCTTCTTGGATTGCATCCGGCTTACAGCAGGACCTCTACTCGCTCTTGGTGGTGCAATACGCCCTGCACGAATGCCTATTCCTGTTCCTCCTAACCATTCTCCGTTGCCTAAGCAGAACAATTTCATCCCGTCTCAAGGACTGTTGCCAAATGTTTCTTCGTCCAATGTAATCCCACCTGCATCTTCTGCCCCAGCGCCAGCTGCTGTGATGGCCCAACTGGGCAGTCAGAGTCTTCATAGTGCCGCAATGTTATCTGCTGCAGGAAGAGGTGGACCTGGACTTGTTCCTAGTTCTTTATTGCCTTTTGATGTCTCTGTTGTGTTGCGGGGTCCTTATTGGATACGTATCATATACCGTAAGAAATTTGCTGTGGATATGCGGTGCTTTGCTGGAGATCAGGTTTGGCTACAGCCTGCAACACCTCCTAAAGGGGGACCGGCTGCCGGAGGATCATTGCCATGTCCACAGTTTCGACCTTTCATTATGGAACATGTTGCTCAGGGTCTGAATGCTCTAGAGCCTAGTTTTACTGGTGCTGCACATCCAGGTGTGCATTTGAGTTCAAGTAATAGTAACCTGAATTCGGGGAGTCAACCACTGGTGCCTAACAGCAGCCGCCTTAATGTTACTGCCAGTGGTGCAATGGCTAGAAGTTCTGTAGTTGGGAGTCAGATAGCTGGTAGCTTAAGCCGAGTCAGCAATGCGACATTAACCTCTTCTGGTTTGCCTTCAGGGATCTCTGGGTTACCTTTGCGTATTCCTCCAGGTTCTAGCTTCCCAGTGCATGTGAAAGGGGAGTTGAATACGGCTTTTATTGGGCTTGGGGATGATGGAGGTTATGGAGGTGGTTGGGTTCCCCTTGCAGCTCTTAAAAAGGTGTTAAGAGGCATCCTCAAATATCTCGGTGTGTTATGGTTATTTGCACAGCTGCCTGATCTTTTAAAAGAGATTCTAGGTTCAATTTTAAAGGAGAATGAAGGGGCGCTTCTAAATTTGGATCAGGAGCAGCCAGCCTTGCGCTTCTTTGTGGGGTAAAAATATGGATTTTTCAACTAGAGCTCTGTACTGTGCTTTATTGCCTTTCTGGAAAAGTGAAATTTATTGTTTCCTCCTCATTTTATAAATATGGTGATTTATGATAGTTTAAGCTATAGGCTACTCTTACTCATATTTATCTGTCAAAATATTTGGAATTGATAATTTCTAATTGTTACCATGCATCAAACCCTAGTTATCGTCAATTGCTGTAGATTATATCTATCACCAACTAAATCTCATGAGTTTATGGAGTTTATTATATGGTTTCCATGATTTAGTGTTGCTCTCCTGTAAATAGTCAATTGAAAAACGTACTTCCATAAACATCCATTAGTTCTTTCACATACAATCAACAAGCATGAGTATGCGCTTTTGGAATTGTTACACATACTTGATATAGTTTTGCTTTCCTTCAGATGACAATTGGGGATTCATTTTAATATTTTTATGAATCTTTATTGTCATTAACTTTTGTATGTTTGTCTGCATGATTGTAACTTCATCAAATCTGTAGAATCTTTTTTCCAGGCAATAGTTTGCCAAAGCTATGGGTCTTTGAGACCAAAGCGAACCTTAACCAAAAGACCTAACCTGACCTAGTAAAAACTCTGGCTCATTAGTCATCCAGATTTTAAACTTCTATAAGATTGAAACTTCAACCCTGCTCTTTGTTATCAGCATTTAGCCAACATTTCTGAAAGTTGATGCTAAACCTGAATGTTTTATTTTGCAACTGGGTCGTTTCTCTTGCCTAAATGTCATTGGAAACAATCAGATATTCCTTGTCAAGCCTCTATGCATTGCTTCTTACATGCATCTTACCTGTTGTTGCTGACTGAATATGCCTTGCCAATTTCATGCGAGAATTTTCGATAGGCAATATGATTGGCTGATTATGCTAGCCTTTTTTTTTTGTCCTGATTTTCCTGCAGGGGCTATGTTTTTGCTGTGAGCGTTCACCGGGTCCAACTGCTTCTGCAAGTACTGAGCGTCAAACGGTTCCACCATCAGCAGCAGCAGCAGCAAACCCAAACCAACACTCAAGAAGAGCTAGCCCCTAATGAAATTAATGAGATTTGTGACTACTTTAGCCGGCGTGTTGCCTCTGAGCCCTACGATGCATCTAGGGTTGCATCTTTTATCACCCTTCTCACCTTACCTGTTTCGGTTCTCCGAGAATTCTTAAAGTTGATATCTTGGAAAAAAGGGTTGTCTCAAGCGCACGGTGGAGACATAGCTACTGCACAGAGGGCTCGCATAGAGTTGTGCTTGGAGAATCATTCAGGCTCAGTTCTAGAAGAGAACTCGGAGAGCTCTTCTGCTTCAAGAAGTAACATTCATCATGACCGAGCCCATAATTCAGTAGATTTTGCTCTTACCTTTGTCCTTGACCCTGCCCACATACCCCACATGAATGCAGCTGGTGGAGCTGCATGGCTACCTTACTGTGTCTCTGTGCGACTAAAATATTCATTCGGGGAAAATACTCATATTTCATTTCTTGGTATGGATGGGAGCCATGGTGGCAGAGCTTGTTGGTTGCGGTTTGAAGATTGGGAAAAGTGCAAGCAGAGAGTGGTGAGAACAGTGGAATATGCAAATGGGAATTCTGCAGGTGATGTCAGTCAGGGGAGGTTGAGGTTGGTTGCTGAGACAGTGCAAAGGACGTTGCAAGTATCCCTGCAGCCGCTAAGAGATGGAGCTCTTTCCTCAAGCTCAACTGCAGCTTAATTTATCACGTCTGAAATATGAAACTGAAAAATGGTTCAGCTTGATGCTTTGTACTTGTGCAGCATGAATGAAAGGTCCTGTTATTTGAAGCTCGATGTCACATTCTGGAGTTAACTAAATTCATCATCGCATCATTCCTTTGTGGTTGTGGCTCAATGTACAAGCTTGAGGATTTCTTGCCAAGTCAGTATGATCCCATGAATAAACTACATGTTTTGGTGGTGGGAACTGGTGCAAGCAAATCTTAGATTCTCATGGCAAGGCCAGGCATTCAGAACTTGATTCATAGATGCGAGGAATGGGAGAATCTCTGTAAAAATTTCTAGTCGGGGTAGAATCTTGTACAGTTAACAGATGATGAAGCACTGTAACGTATGGAAGGCTGTTAGAACGTCCCTAAAGCCTCATTCTATGCATTTTGTCCCATACTTAGGATATTCCGAAGTTTGCAGCAAGTGTGACATTGCCATTAGAAGATTATGGGTTTGAATTTAAATAGAAAACAGTATTTTCAGCGAATATTCTGGGTGTCTTTGGTGGGTTAGTAGGGTAAATATTTATATACTTCTTAAAAGAAAATGGATGGATGGGCAGTCTTTAACATATGATGATGTGTCATGGAATTCCGTGATGGACGGCATGGCAAATTGTGATTTTTTTTTTTATTAACTGGAATTCACGTATTGGAGCTGTAATAATCGTCGCTTTCAATGGTCCTAATTACTAATTAATAAGTGATAACGGTCTCCTTAAATGTTGAACGTCTGGGAGCAGGCGGTGAAGGATTTGAGTATAAATAGGGAACTCTTCCTAAGACTTTCAACAAGGTTATCGAAAGAAAAATCAAAATAAGCAGAGGCATTGAGTCCCTGATCAAGAGCACATCCTAAGGGCATACACCATCAGAGTGCGATGGTTCATTGATTGGAAGAATCAATCAAAATTCATCGTGAGGAGAAGAACTTAATCAAGATCGGAAGATCAAGATCTATAGAGAGAAGGAAGATCAAGATCCCGTATAGCTGATTCAAGGAAGATCGAATTCCTTACCCTCGTCGGGAAAGAAAATTAATAATAATGGCTGGAGGTATTTATCGATCTTAACTTGCATGATAAATATATTGATACCGTATTTTAGCATATTTGATATCATGATAATATATTTAAATTAAGTCTTACATTTGGTATTAGAGCCATTTAAACCTCTGCCTTATATGAGTGTTTCCATCAAAGTTTCTCTTTTCAAGCAATTTATGCCGCGTGTTTTCGTTTTCAGTTTTTCGGATCTCAGGTTTCGATTTTTTGCTCAGTTCTGATTTTTGTTCACGGAATTGAGCAGAAACCATTAAACTATCTCGGATTCCGTTTTTTGCGGAAACAAAACGTGGCCTCTTCCTTTTCTATTTAAGATTTCTTTATGGCATTAAAGGTTTCTCGGATTTCTTTCTGGTATTAAAGAGATAGCATTAAAAAAGGCCTGTTTCGGTTTTCGATTTTCTCGCTTATGGTCTTTCCGTTCTCTCACGGATTTAAAATCTGGATTGGTTGAATTTTAAATGCATTTATTATCTGTTTAATATTTTATTAAATCATGTGACATGATTTGTTTTTATCATTTGTTTCTTAAGTTTAAATTTTTGTATTAAAATACGCCTCCTGAGTCTCTATGCCTACGGTGTTTTGCATAGACTGGCCCAAGGGAATAATGAGCTACGGCCGGACGTGTTTTAATTAACAAAAATTTTTCTTAAGATGATAATTTTAAAATTCATTAAATAGATAATTGAAATGTTGTCTCCTGTTCTGCATACTAGATTTATTCTATGCATGAATTTAGTGGTAGTGTGAAAATCACAGTGCAAATCCTTTCAAGGTCTGATTGGTCAGTTGGTGTCTAGAAAGGTAAAAAGATTATGGTTACTTAATTGGTTCCGTTGACTGACCTAAGGAAAGCAACGGGGGGACCTCCACTTCTCTTTCACTAGCCTAGCCAATTTGACTAACTCAGATCTTGATTTGGAAATGTTACGTTGATTAAGATCACTACCTAATAATCATGCTAAATTGGTTAATCTATATGCATATAATGGAATTCAATGTCATGTGATCAATATGATTTTGATTAATTGATGAGTAGCCACAGCATCTTTGATTAATCAAAATTATATATTGAGTTGCAAAGATCACATAAGGTTAGATGACATTAATTGTGACTAATTATATTAATGTAATGAATCTTATCCCACAGGAATTTTTATTACACTAATATAATTAATTAGGATGCGATAACAAATTATTTTCTTAATTACCTACAGGAATTAAGAAAGGAATATAATTTGTTAGTCACATCATTAAGTTAATGAGTCTATTTGAGTATAATAACTTAGCCCACAGGTAGTTATTGTATGTTATTGATTCATGTTATTGCATGTTTACATTGGTAAAACATGACATCAAGTTATATGCCTCAAATTCAATTACATGAACATGATTTTATTTTTATGCAGCTATTTTGCCTGTTAATATTTCTGAT
Organism: Calamus simplicifolius; assembly: GCA_900491605.1. Classification (NCBI taxonomy): domain Eukaryota; kingdom Viridiplantae; phylum Streptophyta; class Magnoliopsida; order Arecales; family Arecaceae; genus Calamus; species Calamus simplicifolius. Next base: position 390,974 of record UESW01004004.1, read on the forward strand.
ATGAAATGTGACATTCCCGATTTAAGTGGTGATAATTATAAATTATGGAAGGAGAGAATTCTTCTTCAATTAGGGTGCATGGATATTGACTATGCTATCAGGAAGGATGAACCACATTCAGTTACATCTACTAGCACTCAGGCTGAGATTGCTGCGTATGAACGATGGGAACGGTCCAATCGCCTCAGTATGATGTTCATACGTACTAAAATTTCTGCTAGTATACGTGGTTCAATTCCTGAGTGCAAAAATGTCAAGGAACTTCTGAAGGCTATTGATGCACAATTTGAGTCTTCAGATAAGGCACTGGCTAGCACCCTAATGACAAAATTATCATCAATGAAGCTCACTACGGTTGGAGGTGTGCGTGAGCACATCATGAAGATGAGGGACATTGCGGCTCAGTTGAAATCCCTAGAGGTTGAGATGTCAGAATCTTTCTTGGTGCACTTTATTTTGAGCTCACTCCCACAGCAGTATAGTCCCTTCAAAATATCTTACAACACACATAAAGACAAATGATCAATTAATGAACTTCTGACCATGTGTGTTCAAGAGGAAGGGAGGCTGATTTTAGAAATGGGAGAAAGTGCACATTTAGTCACTCAGAGAAAGACTAAAGCTCCCAAAGCCAAACGCAAAGGAAAGGGTAAAGTATCCATCCATACAGAAGACAAGAAGGAGTCCAAGTGCTTCTTTTGCAAGAAGAAAGGGCATATAAAGAAAGATTGTCTCAAATTCAAAGCTTGGCTTGACAAGAAAGGTACTCTAACCTCATTCGTATGTCATGAATCCAATTTGGTTATATGTCATAACACATGGTGGATTGATTCTGGTTCTACAATCCATGTTTCAAATACCTTGCAGGGTTTTCTAAATCAAAGGAAACCATTGGGAAGTGAACAAAGCATCTATTCAGGAAACAAGATGGGTTCACATGTGGAAGCAATTGGGACGTGCAGACTTATTTTACATTCTGGTTTTGTTTTGGATTTGGAAAAGACATTTTATATTCCAAGTTTCTCTAGAAATTTGATTTCAGTGTCAAGGCTTGTACCAGCAGGATACTCCTTTAATTTTAATAAAAGCTCTGTTGATTTATTTTATAAATCTAAGCTTATTGGGAATGGTACATTGTCAGACAATCTTTTCAAATTAATTTAAAAAATAATACCACCTATAATGTGATGCACGCCCAAACTGGTATGAAAAGATGTGTTATAAATGAGAATTCCTCTATTTTGTGGCATCGAAGATTAGGTCATATCTCCATTGAGAGAATTAAAAGATTAGTAAAAGATGGAGTACTTGATACTCTTGATTTTACTGATTTTGGCACTTGTGTGGACTGCATAAAGGGAAAGCAAACCAACAAGTCCAAGAAAGATGCCAAGAGAAGTTCGGAAATACTGGAGATCATACATACGGATATCTGTAGCCCAGATATGGATTCGTATGGTCAGAGATACTTCATCTCATTTATTGATGACTATTCACGATATATGTATCTCTACCTACTTCATAATAAGAACGAAGCATTAGATGCCTTTAAGGTATTTAAGGCAGAAGTAGAGAAACAATGCGGCAAGCAAATTAAAATCGTGAGGTCAGATAGAGGTGGAGAATATTATGGTAGATACACTGAGAATGGACAAGCACCTGGTCCGTTTGCTCGGTTTCTTGAAGAAAATGGAATTGTTGCACAATACACCATGCCAGGGTCTCCTGACCAAAACGGTGTAGCTGAAAGAAGAAACCACATTATTGGACATGGTAAGGAGCATGATTGTCAGCTCCAACTTACCTAAATCCTTGTGGACTGAAGCTCTTAAAACTGCTGCGTATATATTGAATCGGGTTCCAACCAAGGCTGTTTCCAAAACGCCATTTGAGTTATTTAAAGGTTGGAAAACAAGTTTGCAACATATACGTGTTTGGGGATGCCCATCTGAAGTAAGAGTCTATAATCCACAAGAAAAGAAACTAGACCCAAGGACTATTAGTGGATACTTTATTGGATATGCTGAGAAGTCCAAGGGTTATAGATTTTATTGTCCATCTCACAGCACTAGGATTGTGGAATCAAGAAATGCAAAATTTCTTGAGAATGACTTGATCATGGGAGTGATCAATCTCAGTATTTGGCTTCTTCTGAGAAAGATCATTCAGTTATTCCAGCTTCCACTTCAAGTGAGGGATTGGTTGTTATTTATAGCACTCCTCAAACTCAATTAAGTGCCCAACAACCAGTCATTGAGATTTCACAAGCTGATGGTAATCTAGAAGATCATTTGTTCATCAACAATCAGTTGTGCAAGATACTCCTCAAGAGGTCATTGACACAACATTAAGAAGATCAACTAGAATAAAGAAATCAGCAATTCCTAGTGATTATGTTGTGTATCTACATGAATCTGACTATAACATTGGAGCCGAAAATGATCCTGAAACGTTTTCACAAGCCATGAGTTCTAAGGAATCAAACTTGTGGTTCAATGCCATGAAGGACGAGATGGAATCTATGGCATCTAATCGAGTCTGGGATCTTGTTGAGTTGCCTGATGGTGTAAAAGCCATTGGATGTAGATGGATCTTTAAAATAAAGAAAGACTCACAAGGCAACATTGAGAGATACAAAGCAAGACTCGTTGCCAAAGGATTCACTCAGAGGGAAGGAATCGACTACACGGAGACATTTTCTCCTGTATCCAAGAAAGATTCTCTCCGAATAATTATGGCATTGGTAGCTCATTTTGATTTTGAGTTACATCAAATGGATGTGAAGACCGCATTCCTTAATGGAGATCTAGAGGAAGAGGTTTACATGAAACAGCCTGAAGGATTTTCCTCTGGTGATGGTGAGCATTTGGTTTGCAAGCTTAAGAAATCCATATATGGATTGAAACAAGCCTCACGTCAGTGGTATTTAAAATTTCATGATGTGATCTCTTCCTTTGGTTTTGAAGAGAACATCATGGATCAATGTATATACCAGAAGGTTAGTGGGAGCAAAATTTGTTTCTTGGTCCTATATGTGGATGACATTCTACTTGCAACCAATGATAAAGGGTTGCTATATGAGGTGAAACAATTTCTCTCCAAAAATTTTGATATGAAAGATATGAGTGAGGCATCTTATGTCATTGGCATTAAGATCCATAGAGAAAGATCTCGAGGCATTTTGGGATTGTCTCAAGAAACTTATATCAATAAAGTCTTGGAGAGATTTCAGATGAAAAATTGTTCACCAAGTGTTGCACCTATAGTGAAGGGTGACAAGTTCGCTTTGAACCAGTGCCCTAAAAATGAACTTGAACGGGAACAGATGCACAACATTCCATATGCTTCAGCTGTTGGAAGCCTAATGTATGCTCAGGTTTGCACAAGACCTGACATTGCATTTGCAGTAGGAATGTTGGGAAGATATCAGAGTAATCCAGGTTTAGACCACTGGAGAGCTGCTAAAAAGGTCATGAGGTATCTTCAAGGGACCAAGGACTACATGCTCATGTATAAACTGATCATTTGGAGATAGAGGGCTACTCAGATTCGGACTTTGCTGGCTGCGTTGATTCTCGAAATCAACATCAGGATTTATATTTATGTTAGCTGGTGGAGCCATATCATGGAGGAGTGCAAAGCAGACTTTGACTGCTACCTCTACTATGGAAGCAGAGTTCGTTGCTTGTTTTGAGGCTACATCGCAAGGTGTATGGTTGAAGAGTTTCATCTCAGGGCTTAGAATTGTTGACTCTATTGCTAGGCCAATTAAACTTACTGTGACAATTCAGCTGCTGTATTTTTGGCTAAAAACCATAAGAGTGGTAGTCGAAGTAAACATATCGACATTAAGTATTTAGCCATAAGAGAACGTGTTAAAGAAAAAAGTGGTCATAGAACACGTTAGCACTGAATTGATGATAGCTGATCCTTTGACTAAAGGCATGCCAATTAAGAATTTTAAGGATCATGTGATAAGAATGGGAGTTGGTTCCATGATATAATTGTATGGATAACAATTTGTACAAAGAAACTCTTATTTCAATTATTTGTTTATTTCTCATTCAGGTGTACACGTTATTTGACTTTTGAGAAATGACAAACTTTTCTTTTGGACTCTGAATAAACATTATGGTTTATTCATTATGTTATGTTGTCACATTTGGAATAGTGGTAAAGAAATTGAATGCATTGTAATACATAGAAGATAATACTCAATTATAGAGGACCTATCGCTATGATTCATGTATTTAGTTTCTTGTTCAGTGTTGATAAAATATACGGACCAAGTGGGAGAATGTAATAACGCATCGCTTTCAATGGTCCTAATTTTATTACTATCGTTTCACTAATTAATAAGTGATAACGGCCCCCCCCCTTAAATGTTGAACGCCTGCTTGATGGGAGCAGGCGGTGAAGGGATTTGAGTATAAATAGGGAACCCTTCCTAAGACTTTCAACAAGGTTATCGAAAGAAAAACCAAATAAGCGGAGGCATTGAGTCCCTATCAAGAGCACATCCTGAGGGCATACACCATCAGAGTGCGATGGCTCATTGATTGGAAGAACTCAATCAAGATCCATCGTGAGGAGGAAGAACTCAATCAAGATCCATCGTGAGGAGGAAGATCAATCAAGATCCATCGAGAGGAGGAAGATCAAGATCCCTAGAGAGAAGGAAGATCAAGATCCCGTGCAGCTGATTCAAAAAAGATCGAATTCCTTACCCTCATTGGGAAAGAAAATTAATAATAATGACAGGAGGTATTTATCGATCTTAACTTGTATGATAAATATATTGATACCGTATTTTCGCATATTTAATATCGTGATCAATATATTTAAATTAAGTCTTACAAGAGCTTTTTGGAATTTCGTTTAATTGATGCTATTTGTATTCCAACCAAAATGAATCGAAAATGCTCTATTCGGTTGAATTTGTTATTTCCAAGGATCGTTAACGTCGTGCTGAAACTGCGCTGCTTTGTATTTTCTTCCGGACTCTCCGGACGATCAAGCAGAATGTTCAGACTCAGCAATAATCATCATCCAAGATATAAAGTAATTTTGTTCAACCTAATGCTCTTATTTTTGAGGTAAGTTGAGCTGCTTTCAGCGTAACAACTTGGGTATCTCTGAAGCGGGCGTGACATAATGACCAGCATATTTAGGAACATGTGGCTATCTCCGTGTCATGAAATTTTAAGCCTCGCCTGGCGCAGTTGGTGTAAACAGTTGAAGTTCTTTAAACCCGTTGATGCGCATAGACTGCCTTACCTGTTTCTTTTCATCTTGTAATATTAAATATTTTCAATGATCTAATTCTATAATTCTCTCTCTTCCTTTCAATGTCAAACTACATATCAAGGCCTGAAGGCTAAAAGACTCCGTTCATTTCCGGCCGGAGATGTCTCGTTCAAACGTCAGCAAAGCAAAGTAACATATATCTTACATTAGGTAGTCATTAGGTGAAGAATATTGTTCAAAAGAATGCTTACCTAGAACAAATTTGTGGACTCCGTTAGGCCTCCCAAGTTAAACAAATGATCCACTAAATCTCCAGCTCTTACTCGAGCTCAGTGAGACTCATTTCATGGATAGCTGATGACTTGTGGATGAAACCTTATCTCCACTCAGCTTAACCTGGTCTGTTCCCGCACTGTCCATTTGTAGGCCTTCTAAATTTCAAGAACTTGGTTTTGACAATCTACCTCCTCCTCATCGAACAAATCTAGTGTGGTGTTAATGGTTTTAAAACTACTCAGCCTAATGATAAAAATGCTAATCATGACATGCTATACCAGTGTATATCAGGCATGTCGTGCTATACCAATGCCGAACCCAAGCATTACAAGTGCATAATGAGAATCGATGTACTAAACCGATCTTCTTCTAAATATATCTATGTTGTACCAAAAGAGAGTATCAATTTAAGGTTTAGTACTAAGGTTGTGAAACTTGATGCCAATATCTTATTGTTACATTCCTGCTGCAAGTACTTTGACGATTCTAATATTTGATTGCAAGAAAGAGAGTTATAGTAAAAACAAAACTAAGCAAAGCAAATAAAAAAGTAAAATTTATTATAATTTAAAAGCAAAATCCAACTCTATGAATGAAAAGGAAAACTAATATATTCTAAACTAGGCTTCAATGCATGAGATCCCTGGCAAAGTCACCACTTTTCTGGGTTTTCCTCTCGTCTTAGTGTATATGGTGGAGTTGCCACCTATCTAATATAAATCTTATGAATAAGGATCTAGTTTAATGATAGAAGAGGGCATGAGCGCTTTCTTATCACCTCTTTTGTGAGTTCTCATCACCTCATTGGAGCAGGAGATTGCGGGCATAGGACTTGGAAAGCATATAGCCTTGGATTAAGCCCTGTTTGTATCGCAAGATGGCGTAGCATTTTAGCCTTCAGCCGTAATGCAGACCTCATTTCTCAAGTTTTTTTTAATAAAATTAATTCTTAACATAACTGATGCAGCAGTGGCTACATGAGCAGGGCCAAAATGGAAGTCCCATGCAGAGCTCTCTGAGAATTATTTAAACTCCTATTGATACATATCATTAGCCACATCAAAAGAGGGGATTCACATTTCCCATGAATCTCTCCTCCTCCTCCTCCTTGAATGCTAAAAGGGCAATGCCAACAATCTATATAATCCGTTCACAAGATAAATAAGACATCCATACAACTATAAGCTGAAAAAATTAGGGGCACTTGGGGCCACCTTCCTTGGTCTTCCAGTTGTTGTAGCAAGGGCACGCCTGCTTGTTGCCATAGGTTCCAGGCGGCACGCACAGGCACTGGGCGCAGCATTTGAGGCAGAAGAACATGCACGGCTTCTTGTGCGACGTTGCCGAGCACCGGTATTGGCATTTCGGCTGGCATTCTGCAACAGAATTTATAATTAACTTGATGCATACGTTAATGTTAATGTCAATGATTTGAGCTCAATATGAAGCCGTGATGCAGTGTGTGTGTGTTACCTGAAGGCTTCAGCCGTCCATTGACGCCCTGGATAAATATAACCAATGGAGAGTTAGCACATTGTTATTATTAAGGCCAGGGGAAGTGGATTTGAATTTTGAACCTCTAAAAGAGAGATGGAATTCTTTTACTCACCCCAACGAAAGACAGTGCCAGGAGAAGCAACACCAGTAGCGAGTAGTAGGAGACGCGAGAATGCGCTGCTGCCATTGCAACTAAGAATCTCTCTCTTTTACCTTCCCTTTGCTCTAAATAAGAAAGGAAGGCAAAGACGATGGAGAGAACAACAAAGAATGGAATGAGATGGGCAGTGGATGGACCTTCCAATTTATGGGGCAAAGAGAACTGTCCTCTTCGGTACTTCAAGACAATGCATGTGACGAAACAGTCCTTGAATCAACTGGAAAGAGCTCGCAAGCGTCGGCACTCTCATGAATAATTATTGGACTTGTTTTTAGGGACCAGTGCACGCCGGGCCCTACAGGGACCAACTCGAAAACAGCCGATCCGCCGTATGCCCACCGCTCCAAACAGTACACCTACCAACCTACGTTTGAAAACCTGAAAAAAAAAAAAGTATAAAAATCTCAGCTGTAGAACTAGCAATACTACAGATGCTCAGCTAATCTAAATAGAGCATGAGAGAACTAATTAGAAAAATTCCTACTCGAATGCTAGAATAGCTTTAATGAAACTTTTATATTCATTTCCAGTAGATAGAGGGAGAGCACTTGCTGATCAATCTTCCTCAGGACTATGATTAGATGTGGAGGCAACGGTGCTCATGGTTGTAAAGTTGCACGGCTTTTCTTCCTTCTTTTAGATTCCGTGGGTCCGAGCATAGTTTTTCTTTCCTCCTCTCTCCCCGTTCACTCTTCCTGCCGTGATGGTTGCGAGATGGTCGCCTGTTAGGAGAGGTTGGTGCCCGAGAAATGCGCCGGTGGAAAAGTTGGACGGTGGGGGAGATCGAGATCTCCACCGAGGATACCATGTGGGGAAGCGCCGCTTCTCTCCCGTTGCTCTCCCCCCACATGGCCTCGCCCTCATACTTTCTACCAATCTAACATGGTCTGCCGGTGCCCGAGAGTGGACTCAATACCATTAATGAGCATCTCTTTATCTTTATTTTTAAGTGCATAGCAAACGTGCACGGGAAATGGTTCGCAGCTTCACATGCTCCCTTTGATGAGTGCGGTTACGTGGTCCAAGCAAAAGCTGAAAGACTCGTTCCAAATGGTAGATAGCATAAGGGAAATTTCTATTTGCACCATTTGGATTGCTCAACGTATTTTAAAAAAATTTAAACTATCCTTAGCATTATTTGTTTCTTTCCCCTTCCTTCTTCCATATCGGTGCCCCTTCTTTCGGTGGCATCGCCCCCACCCTCCTCTCAGCCCTATCTCATTCCCTTCCCTTCTCTTTCCGGTACAGCCCCCCACCCCCCATCGGCCTCGTCTCCTCCCCACTCCTAACCTCAGGGCCGAAAAAGTGAGAAGGACACCGGAGCCGATTGGGGGATGAAGGACGGTGCTGAAAAGAAAAAGAAAAGAGATAGGACCGGAAGGAGGGTGGGGGGCAATGCTACGGAGGGAAGGGGAGGGAAAAGACGGAGTTGAAAGAAGGGATAAAGGATGGTGCCAAAAAGAAAGGAGGAGAGGGGAGGGAAGGAGAAGAGATGGGGCCAAAAGAGGGATGAAGGAGTGCCAGGGAGAAGGAGAGAGGGAGGGCACCGATGCTGAGGAAGGAAGGAAGAGAGGGAGGGGAAAAGGAGAGGGGATGCTAAGGGTAGTTTAAGATTTTTTTTTTAAAAAAAAAATTTTGGGGTGCATTGAGCACTCCGAGCGGTGCAAATAGAAATTCCCAGCATTAAGGAAGCATTTGGTAACGGATAATCTATTCAAATTATTAATAATTTTAAAAAAATTTATTAAAAAATTATATTTGATATGCATTTTGAATGTCATATATCTTGCAGTGTTAATCTGAATTATTTCTTCTAAAGTAATTTGGATTATCTTAGAAAGATATAGCCACATTACCAAAGAGGTGGTAATATGATAAATTATTTTTTATAAAATTATTATTTTTTTTATTGCTCCCTATTCGCATTCTTTTTATCGATCATTGCTGAAACTTTTATGTTGAAATCCCAAGTCACACCCTCTTCCGTAAAGTCGGACAGCAAATCTCCATTTTAAATATCATTTATTAATATAATTTTTAAAATATTATTATTTAAATATTTTTTAAATTAAATATATAATAATATATTAATTTTTAATATTTTAATTTAAAATTTTAATGTTATATGATTAATAATATATTTATCATATCAAATATATTAATCAATATTATTGTTGCATTATATGTATATATTAAATATATAGTAATTAATATTATTGTATTATTTATGTTATAAATAATTTATATTATTATTTAGAGTTATTGGCGATGGACCAAATGCATCCCAAGGATCTGCATGATTTATTTTTTTTGTATGACCGGCGTGATTCTCAAGACTTGGGACCATTCATGAGGCATTACGTCGAACACCCAGTGTGATTGAGAACCTGTTTGAAATCTGGCTTGAGCCGCACGGTGTACTGGTTGTTTTCTGTTTTCCGTTTTCAGTTGATGAAGTGGGTGGCCAGCTAAGTTTAGGGATGGGTGACAAAATATTATGAATTGACGAAAGGTTAGAATTTAAACTACTATGATTTATTAAGTGGTTGCGTGTATCGAAGGCTTTGCCTTGGGTTACGGGGTACTGTCGGTGCTTGCCCTTTATGAAAAAGAGGCGCAGGTCGGTGAGCCTTGGATGAAGCAATGTTTTGATGGTCGGACACGATTAACTTCAAGAAAACTGGTGATTGGTCCAACGTAGATATGAATATGTTACAATAAATCTAAATATACAATTTCATTCTTTGATCTGATTGGAAGAAAAGATGTTTTTTCAATTATCTAAACTTAATTATCTTTAATAAAATTTTTTTAAAAATAAAAGTAAGTTCTAGATATTTTTTTTTTTTCCTCATGAATATAAATTCTCACTGCGCGTCGGGTTATAGGAGTCAGATAGAATTTGCCGACGTGTTGCGTTATAGGGAGCGGAGATAGGCAACTTATCTAGCGACGCTTTTCTACGTCGGAAAAATCAAAAGCCTCGAGTTAATTTCTTTGTGCCGCATCGGCAATGCAATTTTTTTTTTTTTTTCGGTGCTTTTATAAAGTGTTAGCGTTGGCAATACAAATTTATTTTTTTGGCGCTTTTATAAGTGTCGAATCATGAGATGCCAAAATTTTTTATAAGCCGACGCTTTAAAGCGTCGGCATGATCAAATTCTATCGATGCTTTAAAGCATCAAAAATGTAAAATTTTTTTTTTAAGCTGACGCTTTAAAGCATTGACACATTCTATTTTTTTAAAAAAAATAAAATAATAAACAGAAAAGTTAAAAAAATTTATATTAAATTTATTATATTTAAACATGTGCAATTAAGATAAAATTTATATTATACAATGCAATCATAACAAACAAAATCATATTGCGCACATTCTTCACATATAGATTAAAATTTCAAATATAAATTTCATTACATCAAGAGAGTGTTGGAATTTAAAGTTTCACAAAATTTAAAGATACATGAAATGAAAGATATAAATAAAAAAAGTCGAGCCGAGGTAATGATCTGCAGGAGGAAAGTCGTCACCCTGTCCACGAGGATCTGATGCTCCAGGAGCCTATAAGAAAAATTAAAAATATTTAATTTACAAAACTATCAATGAATATTAGATAAATAATTAATTTAATATAAGAATATATATTTAATAATATATGTATTTACTTGATGTGGAACAACCGTTTGTACGAGAGATTATGTAAGCCGCTCAATGGTCTCTCTCATGGAATCCATCAATGCTCTGTCGGCTGTTCTCTCGGCTGCTCCGTTGAATCTCCTCCATCGCACGGTACTCGACCGTTGAATCTCCTCAATTGCATGCTCAAATCTGCAAACACGTGTATCATGAACAACATCTGCAGCATCACGCGTAAGTTTACTTACCTTAGATAACTGAGTGGGGGTAACTCCAACTCCATAAGCCATCACTCGACCATAGCGCTCCGACCCCATCAGCTGTAAACACATCGGCCTCGATGCGACTACTGTGCGTATATGCTATAGAATCATCGACACGCTCAGCAATAAGAGATGTAGCTCTTTCCTGTATTAATTTAGAAAATTAGTTAGATCTTACTGAATAACATAATCAAATTAAAATTGTTGTATGAAATAAATTGTAATAAATAATTATATAAAAGTTTCTCGACTCATCTCTGACAAAAGTACCATCTTGGTGAGTATGAGTCATCCGGTAAAACTCCACCTCACATTCATTGCTACGTCCACGTTCTACCGGCTTTATTCTACTAAAATATCTACTCGTCATTCAACGTGTTTATTGAGGGTTAAAGAAGATCAACAATTACTTCTATAATTTTTATCCTTTTTAAGTGTGTTTGATATAGAGTAATTTTTTTTAAAAAAAAATATTTTTTTCTTTCGTTATCTCATAAATTATTAACTTAAGAGATGATAGGCTAGGCTAACAAGTTAAAGACAATTTTTTTCAGGATGGAAAAAAATAAAATATTAAAACTAATAAAACCCACTATTTTCTTTTATTTCATCTTTTTTACATTAATAATATTAATAAAATATCGATAATGCTTTCACTTTTTTTACATTAATCTTTTTTCAAACATGATAAACTATTACATCGATCTGTGTCCTCCATTCACGCAATCAAATATAATTAATAAAAAAAGTTTTAATTCCTTAAAATTTGTACCAAAATATATTTGTCTCATAGCTTTCTTACCCTTATTTTTATACCCTCGTTACAAACGCACCCCAAAAGCACCCATTATGAGGCCTACCGCTTGTCCCGCTCCAACCCCTCGTCCCTTGCTGACCCAAGCAAGAAATTACACCGCCACTCCTCATGCCATGGTCAAGCTCTGCCAAGGTTGATATTGAGCCCATTTGCTTTGTCACTGCTACTAAAGACCCGCACCAGTGATTGACTGTGAATGAGTTTAAAGAAAAAAGTTTTTGTACATCGCTTCGATACAGGATGATCTACATTAAGTACGATAATTTGTTCATGCACAATTCATGCATCAGTGATGCAAGATTTTTAAACGAATTTTCTAGCAAAAACTTGCACTATAATTGATAAATCATTGTGCTCAATATAAATCATACCGCGTTGAAAGCGATGTAAAAAAAAAAATACTTTTCATGAGTTTAATGTGTTGCTTTGGAACAGAACCTGTACTCCTGTCTCACCACCCCCAGTTGACCGTATCTACATCTCTCTCTCTCTCTCTCTCTCTCTCTCTCTATCATTCCGCCTTCACATGGAGGCTGAGACGACAGAAAAGAGATAAAAAAAGAAATCAGGCGGCATGAACGCAATGCACCACAACTAAATTTTATCCTTGAAAGAAAACTATAATTGATAATCTTGTGGTCCAACTAGGGGTGCAACTCGGGCTCATGAAACTCGAGTTTTTTTCAACCCTAACCCTAACCCTATTTATAAAATGTCAACCCTAACCCTAACCCTAACCCTATTTGTAAAACCTCAACCCTAACCCTATTTTAAAAATCGGGTTCGGGTTGAGTTTCGGGTTGGAATTCGAGTTGATAGAAAAAAAAAGAACAATATGAAACAAACAAGCTTAACATTGCACAAATAAGCCAAAGTTTGAAACAAATAAGCTTTATATTGTACAAACAAGCTGAAGTTTGAAACAACAAGCTTCACATTTCAAATTATATGTCTAAAAATATACATCTTTTACATAAGACTAAACAAAAAAAAAGTACATTCTTAAACCAAAACATATTCAAAGTAATTCAAATGTTGCATAACATTTCAATAGCCACCATAGCATTGATGAAGTCACATTTATCCTTTGGAAGCAAAAAATATTGAGACGATATAAAGAGCCAGTTAGAAGACCACATAAGTCTGGTATGAGATCTTTTTCAAATAGCGAGACTGCATTCGACATCCAAAGCTCTCTGATTTTTTACTCATCACCCTTTCCTAGATGTTTTAGTTTTCTGCTCATCACCTCTTCTCAGATGCTTTCATAAAATTTTAGCAAATTTCATATTAGAAGTTACAAATGTCTCAAAGAAGATAATTAAAAAAATAAAGATACTAGTTTGGCTCACCAACATTACATGATAAAATGCAATGGTTATAGGTATATTGCTCATTTTAAAAGGTAATGAAGATTATGATGGAATGTTCATACCAAGAATCATCACTTTCACAAAACTATTGTCAGCTCTACATACTTTAAACCTAACAAACAAGGCTAAATCATCACTTCCACAATACCAGTGGGCCTACTGCTTGTGGCTTTGCGGGTTCGGGTTTTCTCGGGTTCGGGTTGACTGTAACCCTAACCCGGCCCAAGTTGCAAATCGGTCCGGGTTCAATCCGGATCCTTCGGGTTCGGGTTAAGCAAATTAGAGTTTGAGTACTGCTGCAAATCGGGTTTTGCGGACCGGGTTCGGGTTGAACCCGATCCAAGTTGCACCCCTAGGTCCAACCACCACCATCTTGGTGGTTCACACTAACTATCTCAAAGGTTCAACCTATTGATCGATCCCTTGATTGTCGCAATGCTTTTCCCAACGCCAGGTTTTGTGGACCCTCATCAGCCAAAGGGCTAGCTGCATCCTGCTTGTTGAGAACATGAAGCCTTTTATCGCCTTAAACAAAGCTTCACGAGCCTAGTTTTCATGAGTTGGGCTTCACTGGATGTCATCTGATTCTTCTCTTCTTGTTAGACATATTGATCGAGATTTCATCATCTAATTACTTAACGTTCGTAGATGGTATGCTTGTGATAAGTAACAACAACCCTATCGCTATTAATTTTCTTGTTTCAGACCTCAACAAAACTTCTGCTTTGTAGGATTTGGACCCTTTTATTATTTTCTCCGAATCGAAGCCCAACTGGCTTCTAATAGCACCTGCTTCCTCTCCCGGCATCAGTGCCAATTTAAAACCATTTAAAACTCTCATCCCTATTGGGATTTGGGAATCAATTATCCGAAAGAAAAACTGATCCTTTCCCAGATGTCATATTATATATATCACAGTACCATTGACGTACTCCCTCCGATATGCAACCATTACAAGGCCGAAAATTGCTTCTCTGTCAATAATAAGCTGTCCCAGTTTAGCAAGCATCCATTAATTAAAAGCCCTGAACCGTCGTTAAGTGAACTCTTGCTCTCTTGGATATGCTCCCCACTATAAGTTCTACCTCCATCAAGGCCAAATATTCATGGGGAATTTCTATTTGCAGAGCACCATTTGCTCAGTACAGAAAAAAAAAAACTATTTTTAACACCTTCGTGACCCCGTCTCCTCCTTCCCCCCTTCTTTCTCGGCACCAGCACACCCCTCCTCTCCTCCCCTTCCCTAGCACCACCCTCTACCTCTCTTCCCCGGCCCCTGTCTCCTCTCCTTCCTTTCCCGGCAGCCCCCTCTTCTTTTCTCTCCTTGGCACCGTTCCCTACTCCTCCCCTCGGCCCCGATCTTCTCTCCACTCCCTGACCCCGGCGCCCTTTCGGCATCAAGGCCGAAAAGTGGGGAGGAGACCGGGACCAAGAGGATAGGGGTAGGTGGGGGACAGTCTCAGATATGAAGGAAAGGAGACAAAGGCCGAAGGAAGAGGTGGAAGGCGGTGCAAGGGAAAGAAGAGAAGAGGGTGGAGCACTGGTGCCGCATAAGGGAGGTGGGGAAAGGAAAGGAGACAGGTGCGGATAGTTTAGAATTTTTTTTTTAAAAAAAATTAAAGAAATGTACCGAGCAACTAGAGATGTACAAATAGAAATTCTCCAATTCATGGCCCTAAGGCCTTTTCTAGTGACTAGTGCAAGATGGATTGGTTGTTGTGAGCCCCTGTCCCCTGCTACGGATCCTCACATGGTGAGGATCCGCCATTGTTGACGGAGGAAGGGGGGCGCCGCCCCCTTCCTCCGCCATCGTTGACGGCCGCGGCAGGGAGGCACCGCAGCCAGTCAACAATGGGGGGCGCCGATGCGCCCCCTTCACACGAGCAGGGGAGGGTTAGACCCTCCCCTTGGCCCTATATAAGGAGGGGGAAGTACCCTCCTCCTCCATTCTCCTTCCCCCCCACTTCCGGTAAGGTAAGAGAGAGAGAGGGAATGAGAGAGAGTAACAGAGAGAGGCTTGGTTCGGGTCCCGGCGGAGTGCCCGATGCCTCGTCGGTCCTGGGCGGCGGCTGGCAGCCCTCACCGGTGATGGGCGACCGTCCGGTGAGGGTCCGGCCGGCCGTGGTGGCCGGCACGGATCGTGCCATGCGGAAGAACGAGAGACAAATGGGGAGAAAGAGAGAGAAGGGGAGCTCGGCCGCGGCGGCGGCCGGGCCCCCCTGGGGAGAGGCCGGCGGCGGCCCTGGCCGTCGCACTCGCTTCCCCTGTTTCGGGTGAAACAGGGAGGCGGGAGGAGGGAGACGGCTCAGCGGGCCGGGCCGTCCCCCTTTGGGCCCTATTGGGCCGGCTCGCGAGCTATTTTGGGGCTGCGTTTTGGGCCCTGTATTGGGCCAAGAATGGAGAAATAAAAATATGGCCCGCGTTGATTCTAATTTCTTGGGATATTTTTATTTCCCATTCGGGCTTATATATTGAGAGATATTCGAGCCCAAAGTTGGGCCCAGGATTAGACTGGGTAGACCTTAGGGGATGCTGCATTGTTCCAATTTTTAAGATTTAATTGTGAACATTAATGCTGTAGGTAACCAGATGTCCACATAGCTGATTTACAGTTTGAAAGTAGCATACTGAGGTAAGTAAAACATTTATTATAATTTTTATAATTTATTAGAATATTAAAATTATGGATATATTGCATTATTTGAAAAATAAGACAAAATGAAATTTTGTTATACAATTGGGTATATGTTATAATTATATGTGATTACTAATATTTTGCAAAGTAATGGATTATAAATGTGAAAAAATTGAATGATGTGATTATTTTGGCTTTGCAAAATATACTGGTATTATTGATGTATTTTTATGTGAATGTACAAACCACTGTATATGTGATATGATGAGCTTATGCTCATGATGATGCAAGATGTGCTACATGCAAATATGATGATGATATGTGTCGCCGCGGTTCTCATATGATGTGAAATGAGGTGAAATGCCAGTGATACGGGACCCATCTCCACAGGGGAGATATGTGGAGGACACACATCTAGAGGATGTGATGTGATTGATATATTGCATAACGCACATACATCTAGAGGATGTGTTGTGATTGATTATGATATATGGCATAATGCTGGTACCAGGACCCTTCCTCTTAGGGGACATTAAAGAGTGATACACCATATGGGTGTTATAGGGCCGTGGGACACATAAGAAAATAATAATTATATGAATACAGTGGGTTTGTTTACATTGCATATTTCAGCATTTATTGTATAATTAAGCTTTCAAAATTATTTGAGCTGATGATATACATGTTTTGATAACATGATGAATGTATTTGAAATTGGAAGTTTTATACATGAAAATGTGGTTTGATAATATCTTGACGAAATGATTATATAATAGTAGGCTTACTTATTGAGTGTAAGCTCATATAAATCTTACAATGTTTTTCAGAGCCACAGGACTGAAGAATGGGATCTGGGGTAGTTGGAGCTTCATTCAGAGGAAACTAAGATCCAACATTTTGTTGTAACCCCAGTGACTTATGTATGATGGGCATGTAGCCTAAAACCTATGATTATGGTTTGTATTAAGAACCATTTAAATTGGATGATATATAGTTATTACCCCTTCTTGTATTAAATGTTATATTTCGGAGCCTTGCATGCCAGGCATGCGGCGGGTTGCCACCCCTAGATCCAATATAGGGTCTGGGGCGTGACAGCTTCTGTGGTATCAGAGCATAGGTTTGACCTTAGGGACAAACATAAGATGACACTAGGCAAAACAGTAGGATGTCACTGGGAGGGTAACAACTCTAAGAAGATATAATTTTTTTCTAATAAATATGTTTTGAAAACTTAAGGGTTGTAAAGATATTGATTGGAACCAAACTTGGCAGGGAATAGTCATGCCTCGTCACACCAGAAGTATGCGACAAGTTGGAGGTTCCCAGGCTGGTGACTCTGGCCAGCAGGGAGGCCAGCAAACTTTGGAGGTTCTAGTTCCATCAATGTGGCTGGTAATGGCCAGCAACAGCGCAGACTGAGATACTTCAGGCCCTTGTGGAAATGGTGCAGGCTATGCAGCAGCAGATCCAACAAGTGGTGCCTGCTCAGCCCGGCCTCCTACTCAGCAAAACCCGCGAGTCGAACCTGAACCACCAGTCCAGCCGCTCCGCCGCAACCCTGGCAAGGAGGGGGTCGAAGCTTTGCTGAGTTTAAGAGCTTAGCCCCTGCTCCCTTCTCTGGATCCACCAACCCCGCTGATGCTGAGGGATGGATGAGGGAGATGGAGAAGGCTTTCATGGTCCATGGTAGCCAGGAGGAGGAGCGTATTAGATTTGCCACCTACCTCCTTCAAGGGGAGGCATATGATTGGGTTGCATATGGAGCAACGATTGGGTGGACAGGCTATTTCCTGGAGGGAGTTCAAGGACACCTTTTTCAACAAATACTTTCCCAGTAGTGTGCAAAGACAGATGGAGTCTGAGTTTCTGGAGCTGGAACAGAAGAATCTCTCTGTGGCCCAGTACGAAGCCGAGTTCACTAGGCTAGCCCGGTTTGCTCCGAAAATAGTGACCACTGAGAGAGCCAAGATCACCAGGTTCACTGAAGGACTGCGACCCAAACTGAGGCAAGCAGTCAATGCATTTGAACTCTCCACATATTGTGCTGTAGTGAGCAAAGCCCTGGTGATCGAAAGAGACATGAATAGGAACCAGAAGGAGTGGGAGCTAAAGAGGAAGAGGAAGGGATCTCCTTCGGGCCAGTCTTCGGGGCAGGCTAAGAAGAAAGATACATATCAGCCCCCACAGGACCGAAGGGTAAGGAGACCCGTTTCCCTCACTGCGGGAACTTCCACCCGGGCAGGCAGTGCCGTGGGCCGAGAGGTGCCTGCTTCATATGTGGGAAAGTGGATCACAAGATGGCCACTTGTCCCCTTCGGAGGGATCAGTTATCTTCTCCAAATCTTGTGATGAACCAGCCGCAACAGCCGAGGACCCAGGGAAGGGTCTTCACCCTCACCCAACAGGATGCTGCCGCTTCAAACTCCGTTGTGGCAGGTATACCTGTTACTTAAGTACTCCTTTAAGATTATTTCGTTCGTATGCGATATAATGCATTGATCATGAAGGATAAATAGGATCCGCTATATGACATCTAAGACAACTAAACTTTGTGATCAGGGACAATTAAAGTAGGCAACACTTATGCTCAGACTTTAGTAGATCCGGGTGCCACGCATTCGTTTATATCTGATGCTTATCTTGCCAATAATGCATCGTTGACACCCGTTCCCCTAGAACAAGAGTTGCTCATTGCATTCCCAAATGGAGATGTTATGAGGGTGGAGTCTGTATGCATATCCTGCTAGATCAACGTGGGCGACAAGAGGCTGGAGGCTGATCTAATCGTCCTTCCACTAAAGTCCTTTGATGTTATCCTTGGGATGGACTGGTTGGCCTCCTATCATGCTTCGGTAGACTGTTTCAGGAAAACGGTGATCTTCAAAATCCCTAATCAGCCTGAATTCAGTTTTACTGGAAGCCAGGAACACCTGGCCTTAGTGTTTGTATCAGCACTGCGGCTGCCAAATACATGATGAAAGGTGGCCAAGGGTTTCTTGCTATGGTCAAGGACCTTCAGCAGGAAGAGGTGAAGTTGGAGGATATTCCAGTGGCTATGGAGTTTCCTGACGTCTTCCCGGATGATTTGACCGAATTGCCTCCAGACTGGGAAGTGGAGTTCACCATTGATTTGGTCCCTGGCACTGGACCTATATCCAAGGCCCCTTATCGTATGGCCCCAGCTGAACTAAAAGAGTTGAAGAACCAATTGCAAGAGCTCCTAGACCGGGGATTTATCAGACCGAGTGTCTCTCCTTGGGGTGCTCCAATATTATTTGTCAAAAAGAAAGATGGGAGTCTGCGGCTCTGCATTGATTACCAAGAAATCAATAAGGTAACAGTGCGGAACAAGTATCCCTTGCCGAGGATCGATGATCTGTTTGATCAACTCCAAGGAGCTCGGGTATTCTCAAAGATTGACCTTCGGTCAGGATACCATCAACTCAAGGTCATGGCTGGAGATGTGCCTAAGACAGCATTCAGGACTAGGTACGACCACTACGAGTTCTTGGTGATGCCGTTCGGGTTAACTAATGCCCCGGCAGCATTCATGGACTTGATGAACAGAATCTTTAAGCCATACTTAGACCAGTTTGTGGTGGTGTTCATTGATGACATCCTGGTGTATTCTAAAAGCCAGGAGGAGCATATGGACCTCCTGAAGATTGTTCTGCAAACCCTTTGGGAGAAAAAGCTTTATGCCAAGTTGCAGAAATGTGACTTCTGGTTGAGCCAAGTATCATTCTTGGGTCACGTAATATCTAAAAATGGCATAACTGTGGACCCAAAGAAGATTGAGGCAGTTGTAAATTGGAGTCAACCTTCCAATGTATCTGAAGTCAGAAGCTTCGTGGGGCTGGCTGGATATTATCGCAGATTCGTGGAGGGCTTTTCTCGCATTGCTCTACCCCTGACTCGCTTGACCCAAAAGCAAGCAAGTTTGACTGGACTGAGGAGTGTGAGAGAAGTTTCCAGGAGCTGAAACAACGCCTAGTGTCAGCCCCCGTCCTTACCCTTCCGTCAGGATCTGGAGGATTCACTCTATACACGGATGCTTCTCGGAAGGGATTGGGATGTGTTCTGATGCAAAATGAGAAGGTGATAGCTTATGCCTCCAGACAGCTAAAGCCATACGAGCAAAATTATCCTACTCATGACCTGGAGTTGGCTGCTGTAATTTTTGCCTTAAAGATCTGGCGGCATTATCTATATGGAGAAGCATGTGATGTGTACACAGACCACAAAAGTCTGAAGTACATCTTCACTCAGAAGGAGTTAAACTTGAGGCAAAGGAGGTGGATGGAGCTACTAAAAGATTATGACCTGAACCTACACTATCATCCAGGAAGGCCAATGTGGTAGCTGATGCCTTGAGTAGGAAGTCCTCGGAGTTAGCTTCTATGATCACCTCTCAGCCTCACATCTAGAGGGATCTTGAGAAGCTGGAGGTTGGATTGCAGTACAACGATCCGATGGGCTTGTAGCAGCACTTGTACTCCAACCAACTCTGTTAGACAGGATCAAGTCCTCCCAGAAAGAAGACTTGGACCTGCAAAAGATTAAAGAAGCCGTGAAGTCAGGGGTTCAGAATGAATTTACTATAATGGAGGATGGATCCCTGAGATTTGATGGTAGGCTCTGTGTGCCAAATGTGGTGGAACTAAGAGCAGAGATTCTGAAGGAGGCCTACTTCTCCTTACACAGTGCACCCAGGAGGTACCAAGATGTACAAGACCTAAAAGAATACTTTTGGTGGAAAGGAATGAAGAGCGAGATTGCTCAGTATGTAGCCAAATGTTTGGTATGTCAGCAAGTGAAGGCTGAGCATCAAAGGCCTGCGGGACCCCTTCAATCTCTGATGATTCCACAATGAAAATGGGAGAAGATCACTATGGACTTCGTGACTGGTCTGCCTAAGACCCCTCGGAACAATGATGTGGTATGGGTCATTGTAGACATATTGACGAAGTCAGCCCATTTCCTGCCATTCAGAGTTGGGATCTCCAGTGAGAGATTGGCCAACATGTATATTGAGCAAATTGTGAGGCTTCATGGTATTCCCGTATCTATTGTATCATATAGGGATACTAGGTTTGTGTCCCAATTCTGGAGAGTCTTCATAGAGCTCTGGGGACCAAATTGAACTTCAGCACAGCCTTCCATCCCCAGACAGATGGGCAGTCTGAGAGAACCATACAGACCCTGGAGGACATGCTGCGAGCCTGTGTAATGGACTTGGGTGGTGCTTGGGATAACCACTTATCTTTAGTGAATTTGCTTACAATAACAGCTACCAGGCCAGTATCCAGATGGCTCCATTTGAGGCCTTGTATGGTAGAAAATGCAGATCTCCCTTATGTTGGGATGATGTGGGGGAGAGAAAATTGTTGGGCCCTGAGCTGATTCGACAGACAGTAGAGAAGGTGCAAATGATCAAGGAACGACTCCGCACAGCTCAGAGCCGACAGAAGAGCTATGCTGATGTGAGAAGAAGGAGCTAGAATTTCAAATTGGAGATCATGTCTTCTTGAAGATATCACCAACCAAAAATGTGATGAGATTTGGGATTAGAGGTAAACTGAGTCCACGATACATTGGACCATTTGAGATTCTGAGCAAAGTAGGGGAGGTGGCTTATAGCCTGGCATTACCTCCGGCACTCTCTGGGGTACACAATGTATTTCATATATCTATGTTAAGAAAGTACATTCCTGACCCCAGCCATGTGATACAGTTTGAGCCCATGCAGTTAAGGAAGGATCTAACGTATGAGGAGCATCCTGTGCGTATTGTGGACCGCAAGGATCAAGTTTTAAGACGGCGTAGCATTCCTTATGTTAAGGTTCAGTGGAGTAACCATTCTGAGAGGGAAGCTACTTGGGAGCTTGAGGAAGAAATTAAAGAGAAATATCCTCAATTGTTTGTAACATAACATATGTAAATGGAAAGAAGATTAATAATATGATCAAAGCTTTGGATTCTAAATGTTATTTGAAGTACACCAATTTCGAGGCCGAAATTTTTATAAAAGGGAAGAATATGAGCCCCTGTCCCCTGTTACGGATCCTCACATGGTGAGGATCCGCCATTGTTGACGGAGGAAGGGGGGCGCCGCCCCCTTCCTCCGCCATTATTGACGGCTGACGGCCGCGGCAGGGAGGCGCCGCAGCCAGTCAACAATGGGGGGCGCCGACGCGCCCCCTTCACATGAGCAGGGGAGGGCTAACCCTCCCCTTGGCCCTATATAAGGAGGGGGGGAGCACCCCTCCTCCTCGATTCTCCTTCCCCCCCACTGCCGGTAAGGTAGAGAGAGAGAGAGAGAGAGGAGAGAGAGAAAAGAGAGAGGAACCAAGCCGGTTCACGGCTTGGTTCGGGCCCGCGGAGTGCCCGATGCCTCGCCGGGCCTGGGCGGCGGCTGGCAGCCCTCACCGGCGATGGGCGACCGTCCGGTGAGGGTCCGGCCGGCCGTGGTGGCCGGCCGTGCCACCGGCACAGATCGTGCCATGCGGAAGAACGAGAGAGAAATGGGGAGAAAGAGAGAGAAGGGGAGCTCGGCCGCGGCGGCCGGCTCCGGGCCGGTCGACGGTGGCCGGGCCCCCCTGGGGAAGGCCGGCGGCGGCCCTGGCCGCCGGCACTCGCTTCCCTGTTTCGGTGAAACATGGGAGGCGGGAGGAGGGAGACGGCTGGGCCGGGCCGTCCCCTTTGGGCCCTATTGGGCCGGCTCGAGCTGTTTTGGGCTATTTTGGGCCCTGTATCGGGCGGAATGGAGAAATAAAAATATGGCCCGATTCGGCGTTGATTCTAGTTTCTTGGATATTTTTATTTCCCCATTCGGGCTTATATATTGAGAGATATTCGAGCCCAAAGTTGGGCACAAGATTAGACTGGGTAGACCTTAGGGGATGATGCATTGTTCCAATTTTTGAGATTTAATTGTGAAAATTAATGCTGTAGGTAACCAGATGTCCACATAGCTGATTTACAGTTTGGAAGTAGCGTACTGAGGTAAATAAGCCATTTATTATAATTTTCATTATTTATTAGAATATGAAAATTATGGATATATTGCATTATTTGGAAAAATAAGACAAAATGGAATTTTGTTATACAATTGGGTATCTGTTATAATTATATGTGATTACTAATATTTTGCAAAGTAATGGATTATAAATGTGCAAAAATTGAATGATGTGATTATTTTGGCTTTGCAAAATATACTGGTATTATTGATGTATTTTTATGCTGTGAATGTACAAACCACTGTATATGTGATATGAGGAGCTTATGCTCATGATGATGCATGATGTGTTACATGCAAATATGATGATGATATGTGTCGCCGCGGTTCTCATATGATGTGAAATGAGGTAAAATGCCCAGTGATACGGGACCCATCTCCACAGGGGGAGATATATGGAGGACACACATCTAGAGGATGTGATGTGATTGATATATTGCATAACGCACACACATCTAGAGGATGTATTGTGATTGATTATGATATATGGCATAACGCTGGTACCAGGACCCTTCATCTTAGGGGACATTAAAGAGTGATACACCATGGGTGTTGTAGGGCCGTGGGACACATAAGGAAATAATAATTATATGAATACAGTGGGTTTGTTTACATTGCATATTTCAGCATTTATTGTATAATTAAGCTTTCAAAATTATTTGAGCTGATGATATACATGTTTTGATAACATGATGAATGTATTTGAAATTGGAAGTTTTATACATGAAAATGTGGTTTGATAATATCTTGACGAAATGATTATATAATAGTAGGCTTACTTATTGAGTGTAAGCTCATATAAATCTTACAATGTTTTTCAGAGCCACAGACTGAAGAATGGGATCTGGGATAGTTGGAGCTTCATTCAGAGGAAACTAAGATCCAACATTTTGTTGTAACCCCAGTGACTTATGTATGATGGGCATGTAGCCTAAAACCTGTGATTATGGTTTGTATTAAGAACCATTTAAATTGGATGATATATAGTTATTACCCCTTCTTGTATTAAATGTTATATTTCGGGACGCCTTGCATGCCAGGCATGCGGCAGGTTGTCACCCCTAGATCCAATATAGGGTCTGGGGCGTGACAGTTGTAGTCAAGATAATCACTTATACACCAAAAGTGTGTTTAGTTCACCGTGTGGGAGTGAACCAAACATGAGATTGTCAATCCAATCCAACAGAATTGAGAAATACAAGGAAGGAATAGGTTTATCGATCTTACGTTTATAGCTATATGATATTAGTGATGTGGTAAAGGCCCATGCTATTTGAATCCAATCCTAACTTTTCTAAACTTCGGATTGAAATAAAAATTCAACCCAACATTATTTATATCATCGTACCAAACGTGTCCCATAAAGAAAGTCAAAATTGCATATAGTGAAGCACTCAGGATGCTTTTTGCGTGGGGTTAAAGCGATAAAAAGTCACTCCGGCCTATATCTTTCACCTTCTTTTGAAGGTGTTTGATATGAAGTTAAATTTTTCAGAGGATAATATTTTCTCCTTCTTGCCTCAAAACTGTTAACTTACGAGGAAGTAGATTAAGAAGGTTAAAAGATAAAAATTATTCAAGAGGCTGAAATATTAAGATAAATAAAATATTAAATAATTCCACTACTCTTCTCTATCTCACTTTTGTACGTTAAAATATTAATAATATTTTCACTACTTTAATGTTAATGTTATTTCAGATACAGTTAACTATTATACTTTTAGTATTTCTTCTTTCATTCACAAATACAACAATTAAAAGAAAAATTTTTACATCCTTTATCTCTTGCACTAAGAAACAGTACTCCTATGAATTATTATTATTATTATTATTATTATTTTCTTAACTCCAATACTAGAGGCATCCTAAGTTTGGATATCTTGGGCTTGCTCATCCCTTTAATTATCCTAGCCTCGATGCTTTCTCTATGAATTTCATGACTTTCTTCCTAATCTACCAGTCATATGGTTCGATAATCTCTGAGCTATTTATCTCCCTGCTAATCTTGTGTTTCATGCATGGAATTTGGTTTTAATTCCATCAAAGAGGAGTTAGGTTACAAGGAGTCTTCCATTGATCAACTAGCTGACATTATGACTAAACTATCTTCCTCTCGTTTCCAATTGCATGCGGGCAAAGCTCACAGTTACCTCCTCCGTTTAGCTTGTGGGCCATGAAAAGGGTTGCGATTTAAATCAACATGAATGCAAAACCCAAAACAGTACTCCATGCAGCAGCTATACATCTTATAGCTAACTTATAACATTCTAACTTATAACATCCTTCCATTCCTCTCTAACTCCATAGTGTTGTAACTGGAATCTAAATTGGCCATGTAAAATATTATATAATAAATGATTGGTCACTCCCACAGACATGGAATGCAATTGCGCCATGTCTTTGACCTATTTCTTCAATATTGAATCTAGGTAGAGATTAGGGCGCCCTTTGGGAGCTTGGTCCGGATAAGGCCCCTGGGCTTGATGGCTTTCCGCCCTTCTTTTATTGCCATTATTGGGACATTGTTGGACAGAAGGTCGTTCTGGCTATTCAGTCTGTCTTCCAAGCTAAACATATTCTTGTAGAATGGAATCAGACCCTTGTCACTTTGGTTCCCAAGCGCACTGATGCCTCCCTTCCGCAGCACTTTCGGCCCATCAGCCTTTGCACCACCTTATATAGGGTTTGTGTTCGTCTTTTAGCTAGCCGGCTTTGTGTGTGATTCCTCGCCTATTTCTGCTGAACAGGGAGCATTTATTAGAGGGCGTTCCATTTCGGACAACGTCTTATTGCCCAAGAGTTCATGTAGGATCTTCAGAGAGCGCCGGCCAGTCGAAGTCTTATGGCTGTTAAGCTTGATATGGAGAGAGCCTATGATAGACTGAGCTGGGCCTTCTTGCACCACTCTCTCCAGAATTTTGGGTTTGAGGGACTGTTTATTGAGTGGATTATGGCTTGCATTTTGAAGCCTTCCTTTTCTTTGATCATCAATGGGAGTCCGACTGACTTTTTTCATTCTACTGTGGGGATTCGGTAGGGTTGCCCTTTATCCCCTCTATTATTTACTCTGACTGTGGATGACCTCTCACGTGCTTTCTATCAGGCTCAGGTAGATCGAGGATTGTCCCTTTTATTGCTAATCTGAAGGCCCCCTGATCTCCCATCTTCTTTTTGCTGACGACTGCATCCTTTTGGGACAGGCATCTATTGATAATGCGGTCTCTTTCTATTCTATTAATCAGCAGTATTGTCAGGCTTCGGGACAGAAGGTTAATTTTCTTAAGTCTTCGATTTGTTTCAGTCCGAAGACGCCTAGGTCCACCAAGGAAGCCATTATTCATCTGTCATGTATCTCTACTCAGACTGACAGGTTCATGTATTTGGGGATTCCTATAATGGGGAGACGACCACGCTGCTCTGACTATTATGAGGTTGAGAGGAGGGTTCGACAGTGCATTGAGGGGTGGCAGGTCACTAGCTTGTCGATGTTGGCCAGGGTCACCATTTTATGCTTGGTTCTTTCCTCTCTTCCCCTGTACCTTCTATCGAATGCAGCCGTTCCGATTTTTGCCTTAAGAGGATCGAGAGATGCTTCCAAGATTTCTTATGGGCTTCTATGCAAGATAGTCACGATACTCATCTTTTATCCTGGGACATGGTCTGTATGCCTATCCAGGATGGTAGACTTGGGATCCAGTCTTTGCTTGTTAGAAGGAAGGCTCTTCTTGCTAGACATGCTTCGAGATTCCTCCTGGATCCACACTATCTGCGGAGCACTTTGATGCAAGCTAGATATGGAGACTGGACGTCGGCACTGTACATCTGTCCGCCTCGAGGATGCTCTTCGTTTTGGAGGGAAGTCTGTCAATATGGCCAAGCTATTATGGGTAACATCTCTTGGATGATTGGAGATGGGTCATCAATTGACGTTATTCAGGATACTTGATTTCCGAGCTTCCTCTCTCTCGATGGCCCTCTTTTATTAGTACTGATATCCCTACTAGTCTAAGGTGTTGACCCAATTATTGATTTTGATGATTAACAAAAGCCATGAGTATATTCACATTGTTTCTGACAAATTTATGGAGTGTTTCAGGTATTAAGAAAGTTTAACAATTCAAATATCACTCAAAATTGATTTTAAGATGAGTTTCAGATTGTAATTTTTAAAAGTTTCAGACCTTGGAGTCGACACCTATAAGTCAGGAGTCGACACATGGGCGTATCAGAATAGTTCTTAAAATTCGGCATGGTCTGGAGTTGACACATGGATGTCGGAAGCCGACTCCAACCTGAGAGACAGAAGTATGCTTTTCTGCATCAGTTTCTGGAGCCGACACATGGAATTCAGGAGCCGACACCTAAGATTCGGGAGCCGACACCTAGAATGAGTGGATCTGACTCTAACTTGAGAACAGAGAGCGTATTTTGAGCCATATTTAGAGTCAACACCCTCTGTTTCGGGAGCCGACACCTGGATGTGGGGAGCCGACACATAACTTATCGGGAGCCGACCTCTCAACGAAAACTTTTATTACTATTTTTGGATACACGAAGTGGAGTCGACACATGAAAAGTTGGAGCCGACTCCAACCTGACAGGAACGGATTTTTAAAGTGTCAGAACGGCCTCCAACGGTAACATTTTCTCACCTAATTTCTAACGGCTATTTTTCTTGTGTGTAGGAGCAATCCAAGGACAGATATAACGGCTAGTTTTCCACCTAATCTTGGATTAAAGAAAATCTATAAAAAGGTGAGAATGGACCGTTTAAAAGAAGGACAGAGAAAGAAAAAAAAACGAGAGAAAGATCAAAAAATCGAGATATTCAAGAGAGCCATTTCAAAAAGAGAAATCTCTGTGAGCTCGCCCATCTTCTAAAGAAAGATTCAAAAGAAATCCAAGGAGTACAAAGTTCAATTTCGGAGGATTTCAAAGAAGGAAAAATGAAGCCAAAACCTATTTTTCCCATCTTCTCAACAACAAATTTCTGGGTGAAATCTGAGCTGGAACTTGTTTCAACCTTTCAAAGGAGAAGATGAAAAGAAGAAAAGAAACCAAGCCTACATTCAAATCACTTCAAACAGGCTTTTCTATTCCTTATCTATTTATATTACATATTCGTTCATTTGAGGAGCTGTTTGTCATTGTAAACATTAATTGATTTCATTTGATTGCTAATTCAATCGGGGGATTGAGTTAGTAGAGGTGGTATACCTCGGGTCAAGCTAGATATAGCTTGAGGTTGGGTTTTGTGCTGGTAAGCCCGAAAACTGGCTGGGTTCGTTGTGATCATGGGTAAAACAACAAGTTTGAGTTGTGAGCTTGTAAAACAACTCGACTGTAATCAAGAGGATTATAGTATAGACCCAAGTGGAGCTTGGGAGTGGACGTAGATGTTGGTTACACCGAACCACTATAAAATCTTTGTGTTTGTAGTGTTTTGATCTCTCTCTCTCTCTTTAATTGCTTGTGCTTAGTATCGATTAACTCCATTGCTTGCATACTTTGATATCAATCGGTTTAATTTTAAAAAAAGTTAAATTTTTAAGAACCCAATTCACCTCCCTCTTGGGTTGCCATCTGGGCCAACAATTGGTATCAGAGCAAGTGCTCATTTGAATTTGGTCTAACGATCAAGAGCAAAAGATCCAAATGGTAGCTCAAGCTAGTTCATCTTATTTAGAAGGTCAATCCACTAATCGACCTCCTTTATTCAATGGAACTAATTATGGTTATTAGAAAGCTAGGATGAAGATTTTTATTCAAGCACTTGACTATGACTTATGGGGAATCATAGTTAATGGTCCACACACACCCATAATTAGAGTAGACAACATGGTGATTCCTAAACCAGAAATGGAATGGGATGAACATGATAAGAAGTTGGCTCAGCTCAATGCTAAAGCCATGAATGTTTTGTATTGTTCATTAGATGCAAATGAATTTAATCGAATTTCTACATGTATTTCCGCAAAAGAAATTTGGGATAGATTAGAAGTTACCCATGAGGGTACTAATCAAGTAAAAGAATCAAAAATTAATATTTTGGTACATAAATATAAACTATTTAGCATGGATCAAACTAAAATAATTACATGCATGTATACAAGATTCACTGATATTATAAATGGCTTGAAAAGTCTTGGTAAGACTTATACTAATTCTGAACTTGTGCATAAAATTCTTAGGTCTCTTCCAAGATCATGGGAAGCGAAGGTGACTGCAATCCAAGAAGCCAAATTTAAATGTTTTACCTTTGGAGGAACTACTTGGATCCTTAATGACCCATGAGCTGACTATGAAACAACATCAAGAGAAAGAAGTCAAGAAGAAGAAAACTATTGCTCTTAAGGCTAGAAAGTAAGGAAAGCTGCAGTGATAATGATGATGATGAGGAGACTGTACTCCTTGCAAAGAAATTCAAAAGATTTATGCAAAGAAAGAGACCCTTCACAAGAAAAAGTCTGGAACAAAAATAGAAGGAGAGAAAGAGAAAGAAAAGGACAAAGAAAAGGAAAAAAGCCCTTAATATGTTATGAGTGCAAGAAACCGGAGCATTTCAGATATGACTGTCCTCAATTGAAGAAAGCCTACAAGAAGAAGAAGAAGGCTTATGTTGCAACATGGAGCGATAGCGAAGAATCCTCTTCCGAGGAGGAACAAAAAGAAGTTGCAAACATTTGCTTCATAGCAAACAACGACGACGAGGTAAGGACCGAAACCCTCATGATGATTTTACATTTGATGAATTATATGAAGCTTTCAATGAATTAGTCAATGATTTTAAAATTCTGAAAAAGAAAAACAAGTTTTTGAAAAATGAAAACTTAAATCTGTGTAAAGAGAAAAATGAATTAACACTTGAAGTTAAGGATTTAAAAGATGAAAAGGAGAGATTTCTAAAAGAAAAAGAATCAATCATGAATGAAAACCTTAACTTAAAGAAAGAAGTTGAAAAATACAAGAAGATAGTCGATAAATTTACATATAGCTCTGAAAAACTAAATTTACTTTTAAGTAATCAACTGGCTGTTTTTGATAGAGCTGGATTAGGATATAGACCAAACATGAAACAAAAAATTGTAAATAATTTCTTTGTTAAGAAAACAAATGATGTTACATGTTACAATTGCAACAAGAAAGGTCATAAATCTTATGAATGTAATACAAGAAAAAGTAACAAGAAATTAAATGTTGAAGGAAAGAAAATATGGGTTCCAAAAGGAACAATTTTTTTGCTACTAACCATGAAGGACCCAAGAGGGCTTGGGTACCTAAATATAAGACTTGATCATTTTGCAAGAGTGTCTTGCGGCCAAAAGATCAAAGCGAAAGTGGTATCTCAATAGTGGCTGCTCAAGACACATGACAGGTGACAAGGATCAATTCATCACCCTTGAAAGCAAAAGAGGAGTTGTTACGTTTGGTGACAATGGCAAAGGCCAAATCATGGGGTTTGGTAAAATTCAAATAACTCCCTCCACATTTATTGAAAATGTCTTATATGTTAATGGTTTAAAGCATAATCTAATTAGTATTAGCCAATTGTGTGATAAAGGTTTCAAAGTATCATTTGAAGCTTCTATTTGCACTGTTTCTAATCCCATTAATAATAGCATTGTATTTATTGGAAATAGAAATGGCAATGTATACTTGATTGATTTAGACAATTTGTCTACTAATAATCATTGCTTAGTTGCTGATAATGCTAGTATGAATGAGATTGGATGGTTGTGGCATCGTAGATTAGGTCATGCAAGCACACACCTAATTTCAAAATTAATTAGAATGGATTTAGTAAAAGGCTTCCACAACTAGATTTTGAAAATAACAAAGTTTGTGATGCATATCAATTTGGAAAACAAACTAGAAACTCTTTCAAAACTAAAAATTGTTTCCACTTCTAGGCCACTTGAACTACTTCACATGGATCTCTTTGGACCTACTAGAACCACTAGTCTAGGAGGAAAGAAATATGGTCTTGTGATAGTAGATGATTATTCTAGATTCACTTGGGTATTGTTTTTAGCTCATAAGGATGAGACCTTCCCAATATTTCTGAAATTTTTCAAGAAGTCACAAATGAGAAAAACAACACCATAGTGTCTCTTAGAAGTGATCATGGCACAGAGTTTGAAAATCATTTATTTGAAAAGTTTTGCATTAAAAATGGCATCCATCATAATTTCTCTGCACCTAGAACACCTCAGCAAAATGGAGTTGTAGAAAGAAAGAATAGAACCTTAGAAGACATGGCCCGTACCATGCTATGTGAAAGCCAACTCCCAAAGTACTTCTGGGCGGAAGCTATAAACACGGCATGTTACATTCTTAATAGAGCTTTAATTAGGCCAATCCTTAAGAAAACTCCTTATGAACTATGGAACAATAGAAAACCAAACATTAGTTACTTTCATGCATTTGGTTGTAAATGTTTCATTCATAATAATGGTAAAGATAATCTTGAAAAATTTGATGCAAAATCAGATGAAGGCATATTCTTAGGATATTCAACATCTAGTAAAGCCTATAGAGTGTTTAACAAGAGAAACTTAATTGTAGAAGAATCTATTCATGTAGTTTTTGATGAATCTTTAGCATCGAGTTCGGAAAAGATTGATGATGAGGAAGATACAAATTTACTTGAGAGGGATATTGAAAAATTGCATATAGATGTATCTTCAGATCATGAACAAGAAGCTAAAGATGATGAATCTCCTAGTGTTGATGTTGTTGATACTAATCATAATGATGTAGATCTTCCTAGAGATTGGAGATATGCCTATGGTCATCCAAAGGAATTAATTATAGGTGATCCATCTCAAGGAGTAAGAACTAGATCATCAATGAGAAACATCAATAATCATCTTGCATTTGTATCTCAAATTGAACCTAAAACTATTGAAGAAGCTGAAAAAGATAATAATTGGATGTTAGCTATGCAAGAGGAATTAAATCAATTTACTAGGAACAATATCTGGACCCTTGTAGATAGACCTAAAGATCATTCAGTTATAGGATCAAAATGGGTATTTAGAAATAAATTAGATGAAAATGCATAGTAATTAGAAACAAAGCTAGATTAGTCGCAAAAGGATATAATCAAGAAGAAGGAATTGATTTTGATGAAACTTTTGCACCTGTAGCTAGATTAGAAGCAATTAGATTATTACTTGCATTTGCATGTCATATGAATATCAATTTATTTCAAATGGATGTTAAAAGTGCATTTTTAAATGGATTTATAAATGAGGAAGTTTTTGTTGAACAACCACCTAGTTTTGAAGATCATAAATTTCCAAATCATGTTTTTAAATTGCACAAAGCACTTTATGGTTTAAAACAAGCACCTAGAGCTTGGTATGATAGGTTAAGCAAATTTCTAATCGAAAATGATTTTTTAGAGGAAATGTTGATAAAACACTATTTTTGAAAAGAAAAGATAAGGATTTATTAGTAGTACAAATATATGTTGATGATATTGTATTCGGTGCTACTAACAATCTCTTGTGTCAAGAATTTGCTAAGTTAATGCAGGGTGAATTCGAGATGAGCATGATGGGAGAACTCAATTTCTTCCTGGAACTCCAAATCAAACAAGAAAGAGAGGGAATCTTCATCAACCAAACAAAGTACACAAAGGAAATCCTCAAAAAGTTTGGATGGAATCAATCAAACCCCTCGGAACACCAATGAGTCCTTCATGCAAACTAGACAAAGATGAAGACGGTAAAGTTGATCAAAAATATTATAGAGGTATGATCGGATCACTACTTTACTTAACGGCAAGTAGACCTGATATCATGTTTGTTGTTTGCTTATGTGCTAGATATCAATCTGAACCTAAAGAATCACATTTAATTGTTGTAAAAAGAATACTAAGATACTTGAGTGGAACTAAAAATGTAGGTTTATGGTATTCTAGAGACTCAACATTAAATTTGATTGCTTATTCTGATTCTGACTATGCTGGTTGTAAACTAGATAGAAAGAGTACAAGTGGAGCATGTCAATTTTTAGGAAGTAACTTAATCTCTTGGTTTAGCAAAAAGCAAAATTCGGTTGCATTATCAACTGCTGAAGCAGAATGTGTTGCAGCTGGAAGTTGCTGTGCTCAAATCCTTTGGATTAAGCGACAACTTGAAGATTATGGCATAACACTTGATAGAACTCCTATTAGATGTGATAATACTAGTGCAATAAACCTAACTAAAAATCCAATTCAACATTCAAGAACTAAGCACATTGAAATTAGATATCATTTCATTAAAGAACATGTAGTTAATAATGACATTTGTCTAGAATATGTTAATACTGAGGAACAATTAGCTAATATATTTACGAAACTTTTGAGTGAAGAGAGATTTTGTTATCTTAGAGGAGAGTTAGGGATTTGTGATCCGTTGGAATGACTTGAAACCCTTAAGTTCAATTATCTAGATTTCATTCAATATCTTAAAAATTTCTTCATAATTTTAAGGAAAATTCATCTAGATTGTTGAACCAATTGATTTCCATATTCCAAGGATTTTTATCATATTTATTGATATTTTTATTGATTGATTTTTATTTTGATGAGTTTTGGATTTCTGAAACTCTTATCTATTTTTGAATTTGTCTTGGAGTCGACACCTCAATCTTTGAGTCGACACCTTATTTCTGTGTTGCTCTCTCTCGGTCAGGGACCTTGGAGCCGACACCCGCTTTAGCGGAGCCGACTCCAGTTCGGGCGCTAACCATTTTAGTGAGTTGGAGTCGACACCCGACTTTGCGGGAGTCGACACCTAGTGGACCCTTTTCGACTATTTAGGCCGAGTCGACACCTCTTCGACCTAATCTTACTCAAATCATCTCAAATCCTCTCTAAACCCTATCAAAACTTGAGATTCCTTCAATTAATCATTCCCTAGGATTCCATGGCACCTAAGAGAAGGGGAACGATCTATGGAGGTCCGGTGGCAACGAGGAAGCGGACGAGACGCCCAATTCGTCAACCGTCGCCATCTTCGATTCTTCATCCTCATCCTCTACTCCTAGTGCGATTCCAGATCCTTCCTCACCTCCTTCACCACACATTGACACTCTAGCCGGATGGATGATTACAATGGGAAGAAAGGTCAATTTCAAATTTTTTGAAGATGAGGGATTCGCTATTGGACGACAACTAAAGGAAATTGGTTGGGAAAAGATGTGTTCTTTAGACATTCCTACATATCCTGCTTTAGTTAAAAAATTTTATCAAGATTTGTCAAGAGGAGACGGTGGCATAGTAAGTGTTGTAAGAGGAAAAAGGATACATCTTACTTCCGAGATTCTTGGAAACCTTCTTGAGATTCCTACTCTTGGACCTATTGTGAAATTTCACAGTGATAGGTCAGGAGCTTTGTCAAGGATGTTAGGAAGAGATGTTATTGATTTTGAGGAAATCAGGGCAAATCAGTTGCCTCTTGAGCTTAGATTGTTACATAATATTTGTAGTCGGATTTTATTCCCTAAGACTGGTAGGTTCGAGTATGTCTCGGAGCGAGACATTGTGATCATGGATAGTGTTTTGACTGGACAGCCTATTAATCTTCCTGGCATGATGATTTGGTACATGGCAGAGGCTGGTGGCAAGAAGAGATATTCCTTACCCTATGGCATGATCCTAACCTTAGCATTCCGAAGTCAGGGTGTAGTTATCTTAGAAAATGAACCTAAAAAGAACCTAAGGCACACATATTACTACAGCATCGCTACTGTTCATCGCATGGGGTTCATTAAGGTCAATGGAAACTGGGAAAGAAAAGGTCATTCAGAGGACAGGGCAGCTGAGATTGGAGCTTCAGCACCATCAGAAGCTGGACCATCCATGAGACATCCTTCACCGGAGCCTAGCAGACCAGAGCCTTCACCGACACCTATGCCTGCTTCAATTTCGAGTGCTTCTGGTTTTTCTGAGTTACAATTAGAGCAATTGAAGACTTTGTTGGCTGAACATGAAGAGAAGATGAATAATAGTTTTGAAAATAGACTTTCAAGTTTAAAAGATTCATTTTACTCCTTAGAAGACAAAGTGAACAAAATAGGATCCTCTCTTGGAACTTCTTCTGAAGCCCTAAAATATGAATTAATGAATATTTTTGATAAAATCAAGGACATTGCTGGTGATTCTGACACATATTCTAGAAGCAATATAGAGCTACAAGAGAATATAAGAGAGGCTATTAACATGGTTCAAAACAGCTTAAATGAGTTTATGAAGATTCAAAAGGAATGAATGGAAAAGATCTTAGAAGGATTGAAGAAACGCTTCAGTTTTGGATTTTAAAGTTTTAGTTTGCTTTACACTTTGATGTAATAGAATGTTTTGATGTAATGTTTGATGTAATAGAATGTTTTGATGTAATAGAATGTTTTGATGTAATGAAGCTTATGTATTGAAATCTTTTGATGCAATGAAATTTCTTTGAATTAATATTGTCTTATTCAATGAGTTCACTTGTGGTTGAATGTTAACCTTTTTGTTGACAACAAAAAAGGGGGAGAGAAGAAATCATATATGCATTAAAAACACTTAAGTAATTTGATTAAGTTGATTATTTGTTGGCCCCTAGATTGATTTTGATGATTACAAAACAATTAAGACTATGCTTATTAGGGAAATTAATACTATTGCAAGGATGTACATGTGTCGTACAGGTAAGCCTTATCAAGCAAAATTTTATTCGTTACATGGAAGCTTATTTTCTCTTGTCTATAATATAGCTAATTGATCCTTTAATTCCTTGGATTATTGCATGACTATGTAAGCTAGCTTATTTCTCTTCCTAGCTAGCTTTCCCCACTTGCTAGCTAATTTATTTTTCTCTCACTGTGAATATGATCGATCCATGCATATGTCTAGTTAGCTTATTAGCTAACTTCTTCTCCTAGTTAACTATTTGCTGCAGAATTTTTGAAGCTGGCCGAATGGACTCTATATCAAGTTAGCTAAATTTTGCTGGCCGAATGAAGCTTGGGAAGAGCTAGCTAGAGAGCTAGCTTCCCCTTGGGCGGCACCATGAACCCTTTCATCCAGTTAGCTAACAAGCTAACTATTTCTTTTTTCTGCTGCTCATGGCCGCATGATTGGTGAAAGGAGTTAGCTTAACAGCTAACTACTTTCTCTTTTCTTTGCATGAAACTTTAACTAAGTTAACTAACTAGCTAACTTCCTTTGCTGCAGATTCTTTCATGGCCGTGTGAAGTGTGAAAGCAGTTAGCTAACAAGCTAACTACTTTATCTTTTCTCCCTCCACGTTGCATGAAAGTTTTCATTGGAGTTAGCTAACAAGTTAGCTACTTTTATCATGAATAGGTTTACTTTTCATGTAGCTAGCTGGAAAGCTAACTACTTTAGTGATTCTTTTCTCCCAGCCGCATGAAAATTTTCATTGAGTTAGCTCTTGAGCTAACTACTTTTTTACATGGCCTCATGCACTTTTTAAATAGCTAACTAAAGAGCTAGCTGAATTTCAAAGGCCTTCTGTTCATGAAACGTTGGACTCTTGTTTCTTGTGGCCAGTTAGCTAATGAGTTAACTAGTTTGAGCCTTAGCCACCTGAAGAGCTAAATCCTTTTGCATTTAAAGCATGAAACCTTTTTGGGAGTTAACTATTCTTTCATGATTACTTTTCTAAACCGTGTGGACTTTTGAATAGAGCTAGCTCACAAGCTAGCTACTTTATTTCCTTGGATTGAGGCTGATATTCTTGCCGTGGGAGTCTTGCTAGCTAGCTAGCTAGCTTGGGAAGGTTAGCTAGCTTTGCTTAGCTAGCTTTAGCCTTTGCTCTCCCCTTCTTCTCCATGGGCCGCATGATTTCAAAGAGGACTGCTGAAAATTTATTTCCAGCCAACCTCCTCTCTCATGAATTAAATGCTCTCTCTCTCTCTCTTAATTACATTTCCATTTTCATGGTTACTGACTTTTTTCTTTTGGTGTTTGACAGAAATCTTTCTTGCCAAAGGATTAAATGCAATCAATGTTTAGGGAAATAAATTCAAACGGTTATATTTCTTCCCGTTTTTAATTTTCTTTGTTTACCAATGTGTCTAACGGACATTATTTTTGTATTGGTTTAAATAGAAGTGATCAGTGGAACTTCAAAATGATTAGAGACGACGTTTTTCTTGTTGACAAAATTTGTGAAAATTTGAAAGAGAAAGAGAGAAAGAAATCAAAAAGAGAGTGTTCATTGCATATTTTCCGAAGTGTTGAAGAGCAAGTTGCTGTGCTTTGAAGTTGCAAATCTCAATCCTTGCTCAAGTCGTCCAGATCTAGTGAAGCATTCAAAGTTTCAGCTACCTCGGAGATCCACATCCATTGCTGAAGACTTGCTTCGAAATTTATAAAGTATTTTGAATATTTGCTCAAATTAGGAGCTATTTGTTATCTACTCTGATATTTCTTGTAATAGGGTTAGAGATAACCCTAAGATTATTGATTGGCTTCCTTGTGCCGTGAAACAAGAGGACTAGCCGGGAAGGCTAGGGGTTTGGCTTCCTTGTGTCGTGAACAAGAGGACTAGCCGGGAAGGCTAGGGGTTTGGCTTCTATTGGCCCAGATGACAACCCAAGAGGGGGGATGAATTGGGTTCTTTAAAATTTAGTCTCTTAAAAAATTGTTTGCTTAAGATGAATGAAAATAAATGCAATGTAAATATAAAGCACAATGAATAAAACAGAGATAGAGATAGAGACAATGGAAGCACGACAAACACAAAGATTTTATAGTGGTTCGGTGTATCCAACACCTACGTCCACTCCCAAGATCCTACTTGGGTCCACACTATAATCTCCTCGATTACAACCGAGTTGTTTTACAAGTTCATAACCCAAACTTGTTGTTTTACCCGGGATCACAACGAACCCAGCCGGTTTTACGGGCTCACCAGCACACAACCCTAAACTCAAGCTAAACTAGCTTGACCTGAGGTTAACAACCTCCACTAGTTCAATCCCCTTTGATTGAACTAGGCACAAACAAATATAAGAATGTTTTACAAAGTTTCACAGCTCCTTAATGAGCAAATATTCAAAGATAAGTAAATAGGTTTAGAAAAG
>UESW01004004.1:432281-489564 GCA_900491605.1 Calamus simplicifolius
CAGCCGGTTTTTCGGGCTCACCAGCACACAACCCTAAACTCAAGCTAATCTAGCTTGACCCGAGGTTAACAACCTCCACTAGTTCAATCCCTTTGATTGAACTAGGCACAAACAAAAGAATATGTTTTTCAAAGATACACAGCTCCTCAATGAGCAAATATTCAAAATAAGTAAACAAGTTTAGAAAAGCCTGATTTGAAGTTGTTTGGCTTTGAGCTTTTCTTTTCTTCTTTTCCTCTTCTCCTTTGGGTTGAATCAAGCCTCAGCTTTAATTCCTCACAGTCGTTGCAGTTGAGAAGATTAAAAGAGCTTTTTCTTCAATTTGAAATCCACCGATTTTTGATTTGAAGCCTTGGATTCCTCTTTGAGCTTTTTGGAGTGGAAGGATTTGAGTTTGAATTTTCTCTTGGATTTCAGGCTCAGGGTTTCTCGGATTTTTGATTTGATTTTTTCTTCCTTTCTTCTCTCTCTTTTCAAACGGGTGTTTTTCCCCTTTTTATAGATTTTCTTTCAATCCATTTTTGGGATGAAACTAGCCGTTGGAGTGTACCTGGAAAAAAAATATATCCGTTAGAAATTAAAAAAGGAAATATTACCGTTAGAGCTGATCTGGCATTTTAAATTTTCGTCCCAGTCAGGTTGGAGTCGGCTCCAACTTTTCAGGTGTCGGCTCCAGATCGTTTTACCAAAAATAGAAATTTCGAGTTCGTTGAGGAGTCGGCTCCGAAAAAGTAAGTGTCGGCTCGCCATCGTCAGGTGTCGGCTCCCGAAACTGTAGGTGTCGGCTCCAGGATGCTCAAAAAATAACGTTCTGTCCCCGCATCGGAGTCGGCTCCAGACACTGTAAGTGTCGACTCCGAAACTCTAGGTGTCGGCTCCGAAACTCTAGGTGTCGGCTCCGGTGTATCAAAAATCAGATTAAAATTGAATTGGCCATGGGGTCGGCTCCAGTTTTCTAGGTGTCGACTCCAAGCTCTGAAACTTTGAAATCTCTGATTTGTATTTGATTCAAAATTCATTTCTTAATTCCTTTAAATTGATCAAATAAATTTAAGTCCTGAAACACTTATAAAATCCATTAGTAATCAAATAAATATACTCAATTCCTTTATTAATCATCAAAATCAATAAATGGATCAACAATCTCCCCCTTTTTGATGATTATAAAAACATTGAGTATATGCATAGAATTCTTAAATTAAAAAATTATCAAGGAAGTGATCTTCACGAGTAAGCTCCCCCTGAATAAGGTAGCTCCCCCTATGAAGTTCAAATTATTCTTCCTCTTACTTTACATATTTGGTACTTAAGATTTCTTTATGCATAGTCAAATCAATTTGATTATTAATCCACATCAATAACTCAATATCATATTAATCAATTAACTTCATTAATGTTTTCATATTAATCAATTAAATAACTTGATTTTTCATATTAAACAATTAATGCAACATAACTTTCTCCCCTTTAATGCAATTAACAATATAACTTTCTCCCTCTTAATGCATATACAACCATAATTCTCTCCCCCTTTTTTGTAATCAACAAAAAGGTAAAGAATATTTTATTGCATCAAAAGATAATTGCATCAAAAGTCATCATCAAAAGTCAAGAACTTCATTACATCAAAATGTAAACTACATTTCATCAAAATTAAACATTCATTACATCAAAAGTTCTTCCTCACTATTCTTGTTAAATGATCTACAATATTTTTCATTCCATCACATTGAAGCTTAACATAGTCTTTAAGTCTCTCATCAACAAATGTGCAAGCTGTTGAGATTTTATCTTGAAGCTCGGCGTTGCACCTTGAATAAGTTTCACTATCTCCACAAATCTCTTTAAGTTCTTCAAAGATATTCTTCAAATCACCACTTAAAGATTCTGCAGAGGAGTTGAGAGTTGATTCAATCTTTGCAATCCGATCATCAAGTGAATAAAGTGATTCTTTTATATTCATGAACTGACTGTCAAACTCATCCTTCTGAGCAGCAAACAAACTTTTTAATTGCTCCATTTGAAGGTCTGAGAATCCAGGAAGAAGTGGATGGTTGATCATTAACATGTGCAGGTGCAGGAGCAGGAGCAGGAATGGGACTCCTAGGCTGTGGAGAAGGAACCCTAACTGATGGTCCAGCCTCGCAAGGCTCAGAAACTCTCGGCACAGGGGCTCTCTCACCAAGGTGTCCTTTCCTATCCCACTGTCCATTCACTTTAGCAAAACCCATCCGATGCAATGTTGCCAAACTATAGTAGTCGGTGTGCCTCAGGTTCTTAGATGGTTCATTCTCTTGAATTACAACCCCTTGGCTCCTGAAAACCATAGTAAGCACCATGCCATACGGTAGGGATGATCTTCTCTTCCCTCCAGCTTCCGCCATATAAAAATCATCATAGCTGCAAGGTTGATTGGCTGTCCAGTCAAACACTATCCATAACAACAATGTCTCGCTCCGAGACATACTCAAACCGACCGGTCTTCGGAAACAAAATTCTACTGCAATGTTGTGTAATAATCTCAATTCCAAGGTAATTGATTAGCTCTAATCTCCTCAAACTCTGTCACTTCCCTTCCTAACATCCTTGAAAGAGCCGCTGACCTATCACTGTGCATGTCAGCTGCTAAACCGGTAATTGGGATGCTAAGAGGTTTCCAAGCTTTTGAAAGGTAAGGTGAATCCTTTTTCTCTAGCTAACTAAACCGCCATCACCTCTAGCCAAATTAAAATAAAATTCTTTTACTAAGGCTGGATAAGTGGGAACATCAAGAGAGCAGAGCTTATCCC
Source organism: Calamus simplicifolius (assembly GCA_900491605.1). Classification (NCBI taxonomy): domain Eukaryota; kingdom Viridiplantae; phylum Streptophyta; class Magnoliopsida; order Arecales; family Arecaceae; genus Calamus; species Calamus simplicifolius. The sequence continues at coordinate 435,071 of UESW01004004.1, forward strand.
AGCCCATTTCCTTTAATTGCCTACCGATTGAGAAACCCTCGGTTTCAAATAGATCAAAATCAATCTTTCTCCCCATTGTGATAACCCTCCCGGCTAAGGTATCTACCTGAGTGGAAGAGGTGTTGGGGTTGTCTGAATCCGTGGACGAATCACTGCTTGGAGTCGGCTCACGAGCGGGACGACGCGGACCATTTTCCCGTGGTCACCGGCGCTCCAATCACTGATTCCCTCCTTTTGGGTGCCATTAGATCTTTGGAAAGTTTCGATTTGGATGGAATTAGAGGTGGGGAAGTTTTGGAAGAATTTTGGAGGAGTTTGGTTAGGATTTGAGAAGTTATGAAATGACGAGGTGTCGACTCTGCCCTAATAAATCAATTTTGGAATCCCAGGTGTCGACTCCCGCAAAGTCGGGTGTCGACTCCAAATCGCTAACACAGTCAGCGCTCGAACTGGGTGTCGGCTCCAAGGTCAGGGACCGAGAGCGACACAGTCAGAGGTGTCGACTCCTCATTCTGAGGTGTCGACTCCAAAGACAGTTTCAGAAAAAAATTGAGATTCAAATGACTGAAACTTGTCAAAAAAATTCAATAAAAATTTGAAAAATCTTTGAAATATCAAGGATCAAATAGCTCAAATGACTAGATAATTTGTCCTTAAAATTGTGAGGATTTTCAAGAAATTTATAGAAATCTAGATTCTCATTCCTTAGGGTTTCAAAATCACTCTAAAGGGTCACATATTCCTAATTCACCTCTAAGATAACAAAATCTCTCTTCACTCAAGGGTTTTGTAAATATGTCAGCTAATTGTTCCTCTGTATTAACATATTCAAGACAGATTTCATTATTAGCTACATGTTCTCTTATGAAATGATATCTAATTTCAATGTGTTTTGTTCTTGAATGTTGAATTGGATTTTTAGTTAATTTATTGCACTCGTGTTATCACATCTAATTGGTGTTTTATCAAGGGTTATGCCATAATCTTCAAGTTGTCTCTTAATCCAAAGGATTTGAGCACAGCAACTTCCAGCTGCAACATATTCTGCTTCAGCAGTAGATAATGCAACCGAATTTTGCTTTTTGCTAAACCAAGAGATTAAGTTACATCCTAAGAATTGACATGCACCACTTGTGCTTTTTCTATCTAATTTACATCCAGCATAGTCAGAATCAGAATATGCAATTAAATTTAAAGTTGAGTCTCTAGAGTACCATAAACCTACATTTTTAGTTCCACTTAAATATCTTAAAATTCTTTTTACAGCAATTAAGTGAGATTCTTTAGGTTCAGATTGAAATCTAGCACATAAACATACTGCAAACATAATATCTGGTCTACTAGCTGTTAAGTAAAGAAGAGATCCAATCATACCTCTATAATATTTTTGATCTACTTTCTTACCATCTTCATCTTTGTCCAATTTGCACGAAGGACTCATAGGAGTTCCAAGTGGTTTGATTGACTCCATTCCAAACTTCTTGAGCAGTTCTTTTGTGTATTTGGCTTGATTGATGAAAATTCCTTCTTTGCTTTGTTTGATTTGAAGTCCTAGGAAGAAGTTGAGTTCTCCCATCATACTCATTTCAAACTCACCCTGCATCAACTTAGCAAATTCTTGACATAACAAATTGTTAGTAGCACCGAATACAATATCATCAACATATATTTGTACTACTAATAAATCTTTATCTTTTCTTTTCAAAAATAATGTTTTATCAACATTTCCTCTTACAAAATCATTTTCAATTAAAAATTTACTTAATCTTTCATACCAAGCTCTAGGTGCTTGTTTCAAACCATATAGTGCTTTGTGTAATTTAAAAACATGATTTGGAAATTCATGATCTTCAAAACCAGGTGGTTGTTCAACAAACACTTCTCATTTATAAATCCATTTAAAAATGCACTTTTAACATCCATTTGAAATAAATTGATATGCATATGACATGCAAATGCAAGTAATAATCTAATTGCTTCAAGTCTAGCTACAGGTGCAAAAGTTTCATCAAAATCAATTCCTTCTTCTTGATTATATCCTTTTGCAACTAATCTAGCTTTGTTTCTAATTACTATGCCATTTTCATCTAATTTATTTCTAAATACCCATTTTGATCCTATAACAGAATGATCTTTAGGTCTATCTACAAAGTCCAAACATTTCTAGTAAATTGATTTAATTCTTCTTGCATAGCTAACATCCAATTATTATCTTTTTCAGCTTCTTCAATAGTTTTAGGTTCAATTTGAGATACAAATGCAAGATGATTATTGATGTTTCTCATTGATGATCTAGTTCTTACTCCTTGAGATGGATCACCTATAATTAATTCTCTTGGATGACCATAGGCATATCTCCAATCTCTAGGTAGATCTATATCATTATGATTTGCATCAACAACATCAACACTAGGAGAATCATTATCTTTAGCTTCTTGTTCATGATCTGAAGATACATCTATATTTAATTTTTCAATATCTCTTTCTAGAATGTTTGTATCTTCCTCATCATCAATCTTTTCAGAACTTGATGCTAAAGATTCATCAAAAATTACATGAATAGATTCTTCTACAATTAAGTTTCTCTTGTTAAATACTCTATAGGCTTTACTAGATGTTGAATATCCTAAGAAATGCCTTCATCAGATTTTGCATCAAATTTTCCTAGATTATCTTTGCCATTATTATGAATGAAACACTTACAACCAAATGCATGAAAATAACTTATGTTTGGTTTTCTATTATTCCATAGTTCATAAGGTGTTTTCTTAATGATTGGCCTAATTAAAGCTCTATTAAGAATGTAGCATGCCGTGTTTATAGCTTCCGCCCAAAAGTATTTTGGTAAGTTGCTTTCACATAGCATGGTACGGGCCATGTCTTCTAAGGTTCTATTTTTCTTTCAACTACTCCATTTTGTTGCGGTGTTCTAGGTGCAGAAAAATTATGATGAATGCCATTTTCTATGCAAAAGTTTTCAAATAAATGATTTTCAAATTCAGTGCCATGATCACTTCTTAGAGACACTATGGTGTTGTTTTTCTCATTTGTGACCTTCTTGAAGAATTTCAGAAATATGGAAAGGTCTCATCCTTATGAGCTAAAAACAATACCCAAGTGTATCTAGAATAATCATCTACAATCACAAGACCATATTTCTTTCCTCCTAGACTTGTGGTTCTAGTAGGTCCAAAAAGATCCATGTGAAGTAGTTCAAGTGGCCTAGAAGTGGAAACAATATTTTTAGTTTTGAAAGAATTTCTAGTTTGTTTTCCAAATTGACATGCATCACAAATTTTATTATTTTCAAAATCTAGTTGTGGAAGTCCTTTTACTAAATCCATTCTAATTAATTTTGAAATAAGGTGTGTGCTTGCATGACCTAATCTACGATGCCAAACCAACCAATCTCATTCATATTAGCATTATTAGCAACTAAGCAATGATTACTAGTAGACAAATTGTCTAAATCAATCAAGTATACATTGCCATTTCTATTTCCAATAAAAACAATGCTATTATCAATGGGATTAGAAACTGTGCATATAGAAGATTCAAATGATACTTTAAAACCTTTATCACATAATTGACTAATGCTAATTAAATTATGTTTCAAACCATTAACATATAAGACATTTTCAATATATGTGGAGGGAGTTATTTGAATGTTACCAAACCCCAAGATTTGGCCTTTGCCATTGTCACCAAATGTAACTACTCCTCCTCTTTTGCTTTCAAGGGTGATGAATTGATCCTTGTCACCCGTCATGTGCCTTGAGCAGCCGCTATCGAGATACCACTTTCGCTTTGATCTTTTGGCCGCAAGACACTCCTGCAAAAATAATTAAGTCTTATATTTAGGTACCCAAGCTTTCTTGGGTCCTTCATGGTTAGTAGCATAAAAATTGTTCCTTTGGGAACCCATATTTTCTTTCCTTTATTATTTAACTTCTTATTAATTTTCTTAAAATTGCATTCAAAAACTTTGTGTCCCTTCTTGTTACAGTAATGACATGTAACATTATCATTGTTTTGTTCCTTTCTAAAAAAGTTTTTGACAAATTTTTTTTAAATTAGGTCTATATCCTAAACCAGCCTTATCATATATAGCTCTTTGATTACTTAACAATAAATTAAGTTTTTCAGAACTATAAGTGAATTTATCAACAATATTTTATATTTATCAACTTCCTTCTTTAGTTTATCATTTTCATTGGAAATTGATTCTTTTTCTTTTGTCAAATTTCATTTTCAGATTTCAGCACTTTAGTTTCATTATTAAGATTTTCTTTTTCTTTAATGAAAGTTAAATTTTCATTTTTCAAAAACTTATATTTCTTTTTCAAAACTTTGAAATCACCAACAAGTTCATTAAAAGCATCAAACAATTCATCAAAAGCAAATTCATCGCAAGGGTTTTCGGAACTTACCTCATGTCGTCGTTTGCCATAAAGCAAATGTTTGCAACTTCCTTTTGTTCTTCCTCTGAAGAGATTCATCGCTGTCACTCCAAGTTGCAACATAGGCTTTCTTTTTCTTCTTGAAAGTCTTTTTCAGTTGAGGACAATCATATCTATAATGCCCCGGTTTCTTACATTCATAGCAAATCAAGGGGTCTTTCTCTTTGTCCTTGTCCTTGTCTTTTTCTTTTCTCCTTCCATCTTAGTTCCAAATTTCTTCTTGTGGAAGGGTTCTTTCTCCTCATGAATTTTTTGAATTTTCTTGCTAGAAGAGCTGTCTCATCATCATCATCATCACTATCACTGCAGCTCTCCTCACTTTCAGCAGCCTTAAGAGCTATGGTCTTTTTCTTTTTCACATCTTCTTCTATGTGCTGCTTCATGGTCAATTCATGGGTCATTAGGGATCCTAGAAGCTCCTCTAAGGGTAAGGTGTTGAGGTCCTTTGCTTCTTGGATTGCTGTCACCTTCGCTTCCCACGTTCTTGGAAGTGACCTGAGAATTTTACGAACAAGTTCAGAGTTAGAATATGTTTTGCCTAAACTTTTCAAACCATTTACAATATCAGTAAATCTAGTGTACATGCAGCTATAGTTTCAGTTTGTTCCATGCTAAATAATTCATATTTATGAACAAGAATATTTATTTTAGATTCTTTTACTTGGTTAGTACCCTCATGGGTAACCTCTAATCTATCCCAAATCTCCTTTGCGGAATTACATGTGGAGATTCTATTAAATTCATTAGCATCTAAAGAGCAATATAAGACATTCATGGCCTTAGCATTGAGCTGTGCCATTTTCCTATCATTATCATTCCAATCCCTTTCGGGCTTAGGAACAATAGTGCCATCAACAACGTGTGTGGGTGTACTAGGTCCATTAATTATAACACCCCACAATTCATAATCAGAAGCTTGAATGAATATCCTCATTCTTGCTTTCCAATATGAATAGTTGGAACCATTAAAAAGGGAGGTCTATTTGTAGAATGACCTTCGGCAAATGATCCAACTTGAGCTGCCATTTGGATCTTTAGCTCTTGATCGTGTGATCAAAATCTAATGAGCACTTGCTCTGATACCAATTGTTGGCCCAGATGACAACCCAAGAGGGGGGGTGAATTGGGTTCTTTAAAAAATTTAACCTCTTAAAAAATTGTTTGCTTAAGATGAAAAAATAAATGCAATGTAAATATAAAGCACAATGAATAAAACAGAGATAGAGATAGAGACAATGGAAGCACGGCAAACACAAAGATTTTATAGTGGTTCGGTGTATCCAACACCTACGTCCACTCCCAAGATCCACTTGGGTCCACACTATAATCTCCTTGATTACAGCCGAGTTGTTTTACAAGTTCACAACCCAAACTTGTTGTTTTACCCGGGATCACAACGAACCCAGCCGGTTTTCGGGCTCACCAGCACACAACCCTAAACTCAAGCTAAACTAGCTTGACCCGAGGTTAACAACCTCCACTAGTTCAATCCCCTTTGATTGAACTAGGCACAAACAAAATAAGAATGTTTTCAAAGTTACACAGCTCCTCAATGAGCAAATATTCAAAGATAAGTAAATAGGTTTAGAAAAGCCTGATTTGAAGTTGTTTGGCTTTGAGCTTTTCTTCTTTTCTTCTTTTCCTCTTCTCCTTGCTGGGTTGAATCAAGCCTCAGCTCCGATTCCTCACAGTAGATGCAGTTGAGAAGATTAAAAAGTTGGTCTTTTTCTTCTAGTTGAGAATCCTCCGATTTTTCTATTTGAATGGCTTGGATTCTTCTTTGAGCTTTGTGGAGTGGAAGGATTTGAATTTGAAAGCTCCTCTCTTGGATATAAGGCTCAAGACTTCTCGGATTTTGATTTTTGATTTTGTCTATCCGTTTCTTCTCTTCTCTTTTCAAACGGTTGTTTTTCCCCTTTTTATAGATTTTCTTTTGATTCATTTTTGGGTGGAAACTAGCCGTTGGAATGTACCTGGAAGGACATTCAAAAAATAGCCGTTAGATGTTAGAAATCAAAAATATTACCGTTAGAGCTGATCTGGCATTTTTAATTTTTCGTCCAGGTGGGTTGGAGTCGGCTCCAGCTTTTCAGGTGTCGGCTCCAGATCGTTTTTCCATAAATAGTAAAATCTGAGTTTGTCGTGGAGTCGGCTCCGCAAAAGTAAGTGTCGGCTCGCCGTCGTCAGGTGTCGGCTCCCGAATACTGTAGGTGTCGGCTCAGGATGCTCAAAAAATCAACGTTCTGTCCCCGCATTGGAGTCGGCTCCAGACACTGTAAGTGTCGACTCTGAAACTTTAGGTGTCGGCTCCGAAACTCTAGGTGTCGGCTCCAGGTTGTATCAAAAATCAGATTAAAATTGAATTGGCCATGGGGTCGGCTCCAGACTTTCTAGGTGTCGACTCCAAGCTCTGAAACTTTGAAATCTCTGATTTGTATTTGATTCAAAATTTATTTCTTAATTCCTTTAAATTGATCAAATAAATTTAAGTCCTGAAACACTTATAAAATCCATTAGTAATCAAATAAATATACTCAATTCCTTTATTAATCATCAAAATCAATAAATGGATCAACAGCTTCCTTGTGCCGTGAAACAAGAGGACTAGCCGGGAAGGCTAGGGGTTTGGCTTCCTTGTGCCGTGAAACAAGAGGACTAGCCGGAAAGGCTAGGGGTTGTAATCGTTGTGATACGATTAGTGAAATTTCCAAAGGGTTTTGGGGAGTGGATGTAGGAGCCGAGTTTGGCACCGAACCACTATAAACCATCTTGTGTTTGTGATTGCTTATTCTGTGTGATTTTGTTTCATGCACTCCACTACACCGCTATAAACTAATTTTTTAACTAGTGATTAAGCATATATCTGCACTAGTAATTAATTTTAAGAAGCCCAATTCACCCCCCTCTTGGGTTGCTACATCTGGGCAACATTATTGCATGAGTTTTTGATTTTCAAAGGGAGAGAAATGAAATTAAGGGGGATAGAAATGAAATTTCAAAATGAAACGGTATATAAGGAGAGAACATTTTATTTTGAGTTTCATAGGAGGAGCTACCTCATTTAGGGGGAGCTTAACTATGATAACCTAATCATGCATATACTCAATGTTTTTGTTATCATCAAAAAGGGGGAGATTGTTGACCCAATTATTAATTTTGATGATTAACAAAAGCCATGAGTATATTCACATTGTTTCTGACAAATTTATGGAGTATTTCAGGTATTAAGAAAGTTTAACAATTCAAATATCACTCAAAATTGATTTTAAGATTAGTTTCAGATTATAATTTTTAAAAGTTCAGACCTTGGAGTCAACACCTATAAGTCAGGAGTCAACACATGGGCATATCAGAATAGTTCTCAAAATTCGACACGGTCTGGAGCCGATATGGATGTCGGGAGCCGACTCCAACCTGAGAGACAGAAGTATGCTTTTCTGCGTCAGTTTCTGGAGCCGACACATGGAATTCGGGAGCCGACACCTAAGATTCGGGAGCCGACACCTAGAATGAGTAGAGCCGACTCTAACCTGAGATATAGAGCGTATTTTGAGCCATGTTTAGAGTTGACACCCTCTTTTTTGGGAGCCGATACCTGGATGCGGGGAGCCGACACATAACTTATCGGGAGCTGACCCCTCAACGAAAACTTTTATTACTATTTTTGGATACATGAAGTGGAGCCGACACATGAAAAGTTGGAGCCGACTTCAACCTGACAGGAACGGATTTTCAAAGTGTCAGAACGGCCTCCAACAGTAACATTTTCTCACCTAATTTCTAACGGCTATTTTTCTTGTGTGTAGGAGAAATCCAAGGACAGATATAACGGCTAGTTTTCCACCTAATCTTGGATTAAAGAAAATCTATAAAAAGGGAAGAACGGACCTTTTAAAAGAAGGACAGAGAAAGAAACAAAAAACGGGAGAAAGATCAAAAAATTGAGATATTCAAGAGAGCCATTTCAAAAAGAGAAATCTCTGTGAGCTCGCCCATCTTCTAAAGAAAGATTCAAAAGAAATCCAAGGAGTACAAAGTTTAATTTTGGAGGATTTCAAAGAAGGAAAAGAAGAAGCCAAAACCTATTTTTCCCATCTTCTCAACAATAATTTCTGGGTGAAATCTGAGCTGGAGCTTGTTTCAACCTTTTAAAGGAGAAGACGAAAAGAAGAAAAGAAACCAAGCCTACATTCAAATCACTTCAAAAAGGCTTTTCTATTCCTTATCTATTTATATTGCATATTCGCTCATTTGAGGAGCTGTTTGTTATTGTAAACATTAATTGATTTCATTTAATTGCTAATTCAATCGGGGGATTGAGTTAGTGGAGGTGGTATACCTCGGGTCAAGCTAGATATAGCTTGAGGTTGGGTTTTGTACTGGTAAGCCAGGAAAACCGGCTGGGTTCGTTGTGATCCCGAGTAAAACAACAAGTTTGAGTTGTGAGCTTGTAAAACAACTCGACTGTAATCAAGAGGATTATAGTGTGGACCCAAGTGGAGCTTGGGAGTGGACATAGGTGTTGGTTACACCGAACCACTATAAAATGTGTGTTTGTAGTGTTTTGATCTCTCTCTCTCTCTTCTTTAATTGCTTGTGCTTAGTGTCGATTAACTCCATTCGCTTTGATACTTTGATATCAATCGATTTAATTTTAAAAAGAGTTAAATTTTTAAGAACCCAATTCACCCCCCCTCTTGGGTTGCCATATGGGCCAACATAAGGGTCAAGGACTTGATTTCCTTGGATCCCCCTGCCTGGCATACCCCCTCGGTGACCCGATTCTTTGGTGAGGAGCTTGCTAGGCAGATTCTCTCGGTGCCCCTTACTCCTGGATGTCTATCTGATTCCAGACTCTAGAAGAGATCAGGTCTCCCCAGAGTTCCCACCAGAGACTTGATGAAGTTATTCAGGCCAGTTCCCCAGCGATCGGTTGATGCTGAATGGATTTGGAAGCTTTCCATCCTTCCCAGGGTGCAGCTCTTCATATGGAAGCTTCTGTGGGATTGTCTTCCTACCTTCCTCCTCCTCTCTCGAAGGGGTTTGCTGATCTTATCGACTTATCCCTTATGTGGGTTGGAGGAGGAGTCTTCTGAACTTGTCATCTTCATCTGCCCCAGAGCTCGACAATTATGGCACATGATGGGTTATCTTGTCAGGTTGGATGGTACGGGATCTCCTCGCTCATCTTTCCTTCTCGACCTCCGTAGAGGCTCTCACCAGAAGAGTCGGCTTTGGGCTGCCCCGGCTTATCAGATCTGGTTATTCAGGGACCAGCTTCTTTTTATGGATGATTCTATTTCTTCCCTCAGGATTGTAAGGAAGATTAGTTCTCGGTTGCGGACTGTGCCCGTATTGGTTCTGACGTCTCTGACCGCTAGGGATCCCCTGCTGCTCCGGCAGTGAACCGGCATCCAGTTTTCATCTTCTGGGAGCCCCCCTCCAGGGTTTGTCAAAATCAATTTTGATGGGAGTGTCCGTGGTAGAGCTGGTGGTTCTGCGTTCGTGATCCGTGGTCCCCATGGTGACTTACTGAGAGCTGGAGGGTTCGTACTCTTGATTCCTCCGTTACTATGACTGAGCTTCATGCGGCTTGGGCGGGTATTTCTTATGCTATCCGGACTCTTCATGCTCAGAGGCTGTTGATTGAGGGTGATTCCCTATCGGTCATTTCTTGGTTGCAGAAGGTGAATTGCCATCCTTGTCCAGTTAACCCGATTCTTACTGACATTTGGGCTATCCTGCGGGAGGTTGACTTCGCTCAGATCCGCCATATTAATCATGAGGCCAATGCAGCGGCGGATTGGGTGGCTTCTTCTGTGGCCCAGCATGCTGGTTCTTAGACCTGGAGGTTGGGTGACCCCTGTCCATCTCTTTTGCAGTATATTTTGTACTTTGACCAATCTGGGCTGATTCACACTAGACTAGTGTGATCGCCTGTTTGTACCAAAAAAAAAAAACTAATGGCATCACATAGCAATGAGTTGACTGCCGAATGACATGTTGTGAGTTAGCTTCAGAGTTGATAACCATCCTTTTTTTTTGTATTACAAATGGACGCTCATACCATTCTAGGGTGAGTCAAGCTCGATATATCGAAATACAAGATTTGAGAAAGCACAACCGGGCAGGAGTCATTCATAACCAATACCAAGGACCAGAATGATGGGCGATCCATATAGCTACCCAGTCAGCAGCAGAGTTAGCTTCCTGGTAAATATGCCGAATCTGCACAGTATCAACCTGACGAAGCATAGACCGAATGTCGTTAACCAGAGGATTGGTAGAAAGCGGGTCGTGCAGATCCTGTTGAAGCCATCGAACAACCGTAGTGGAGTCACCCTCAATGATGAGCCTACGACTGCCCAAGCTGCGATAGCATAAGAGATACCAGCCCACGCAGGGTACAGCTTGGCAGACGACACATAGATCAAGAAGTCCAAACCATCAGCCGCCAACATAAGCCTTCAGATCCACGGATGACAAAAGCCGATCCCGCCAAGCGACCTTGAACACTACCATCAAAATTGACTTTGACAATCACTAGTGGGGGGGGGGGTTCCCAGGAGATGTAGACCATACCCTGGCGTGCTGCAAAGGCAGCAGGAGAATCCCAGAAGCTAGGGCTGTCAGAGACCATGGTTGACTGATGGATAGTGTACTCAGCAGAAAGGGACATGGCTGTCCTAATAATCCGATGGGGAGGGTCAATCACAGTAGTAAAGATATGTCGGTTCCGAGACAACCAAACCTGATAAGCCAAATAGGCAGTTGTAGAGCTCAGCCGATCAGTATCCCTCCTCATATCCTGCCATAGTAAAGTCAGAAAGGAGGTACAAGACATGGTACTATATGCATTCCGCGGACAATAGCCTGCGATCTGCCAAGCCAATCTTGCTCTAGTACAAGTGAAAATGGCGTGGTCAATAGTCTCCTCCTTAGAACCACATAACGGGCAAGTAGGCTGGATCTCCATGCCCCTCCTAGAGAGGAGGGAGAAAGTAGGAAGGCATGCCCAAGCCACCTTCCAAATAAATAGCCGAACTTGCGGGTGAATGGGGAGCCTCCAAATCCAAGACACATCCAAAGTCCGGCTAGCCTGCGACCTGAAGTCCACCATGAGATCCCTAATCGGAGCACAAGTCAAACAGGATCTCCTCCATAGTCTAGTGTCCAAAGTGTGATCCGAAAGGAGGGGAATGGAGAGTGTTAGGAATTGTATCCTAAAGCCAATCATTTGATGATTGTGCTAATGTAAATTACATATAAATTGATATATTAATAAAAGTTATTTGGCAGTTTATTCATTACAAAAACATCTTCTTAAAACTCCTAATAATAATGAAGCCCTCATGATCTTCCTTCATGATAAAGGAGGATTTATCTTTGAAGGTCCTTAAAAGAGTTCGCGACCAAATAATATACTATGACAGGGCCATAGTACTATCAATTATAGGATGTTGTATATCATATTTGTTGGTTGTCCTCTTAACTAAGGAGTGTAGAGAGACTGGTATGATACAAGTGAAAGTGTAGGAGTACATTTCACCGAACATGACTCATTTTTGGATACTCTGCTGTCAAGAGTTAATTCGAGAAGATATAGGTATAAGTATTCTTCAGACCTGAAGATCACAACCGATGATTTGCAAGCAACTCATTGTACTTAGGTGCCAGACCACCTGGATTTCTAATCCAGCTAACGAAAGGTTGCTGGGTGCAGTCAAGTACTTATGGTAGTCAGTTGTAGATCAAGATGAAATTTGACCTATCCCATTAAAAGGAGAAATGCTTGTGTTTCAATTTAGCAAGACCTTGGCCAAGGCACTTCATGTGAAAGTCACATGATCACTAAAGTTGAAATCACTTTATGGATTTGTTGTTTAGAGTTGACAGGCTCTTAAGCCATCCTTAGCATTTGTGGTCAAAAGGATGAATTATACGGTAACTATTTCTTAGGGTTCTTGGAGTTTGCTCGGCAACTCTTTGACCTATCCGACGTTGGGTTCCATTGCTAGAGGGGCACATCGATTAGTATAGAAAGTTGTTCCTATGCTACCGACTTAGGTTCGAACCTAGAGAGTCACACGCATAGAAGTTTCCTAAGATGATCTATTTGCTGATCAACGATTAAGAATCGTATATGATTTAATTAATCAATTTGATTGATTGAATTATCTCAATTGGGTTAAGTACAAGTGAATTAGATTCAATTAGGTTTAAGTCTATTAGAAGGACTAATCAATTTCAAATATTGATTTGAAATTAGACTTGATTTGGATTTAAATAGATTCAGGACTAGCCAAATTTGATTTGGGCTAGGACCATGATCTATGTAGGTTCAATCCAATAAATTCAAATCAGCTTAAACCGAAACCCAAACCCAAACCCCATGTGTGAAAAGAGTTTTCTTTCATAAGGATCTCACATGATGAGATGGCTGAAATCTCATCTCATGAGAGATTAAATTCTCATGTAGAATTTAATGTATAACATTAATCTTCTCCAAATGGTTTTTTTGGAATTCTAAGTGTTAGAATTCATGTACCTCTTTGAATTAACCAATGATGTAATTATAAGTGTTAGAATTCACATCTCTTTGGTTTTCACGGAACGTTAGAATTAACCAAATGCTGTGTCTCTTTGGTTTTCACCGAACGACAGAATTCTAAGTGTTAGAATTCAATGGGCTAAAGGCTACATTGAGCCTATAAATTAGAGGACATTCTTCACCAGATCAGAGAACAACGCACGATATGTCATGGATTGAAATTCTAAAGAGTTAGAACACAAAATTCTGGTGTGATTCTGGTGTTAGCAAAAGTTTGATAGATCTTGAGGAAGAATTCAAATGGAGGATTCAATATCAGTAAAGTTGTTTTTCCACGAGCTAGCACTCCCGGAATCCGATCATTCGGAGCTTCGCGTGGATGATACTAGAGGCCGGACGATTGAACGGCTGCAGAGCACAAAGGATTTACCTACTGTTCTTAAGGTAAATGATATGATCCCTAGATCTTAAGGCATCCTTCAAGACAAGAAGTATGACTTTTTACTTGAAGATCAAGATATGATCTTGATGATTATTTATATATATATATATATTAGATCAAACGATCCTATATATAAGGCAAAGATATGATCTTGATGCATGTTAGATAGATTAATATGTAATCTTTAAAATTTCGCATTGATAATTGTTATCAAAATTTTAATATGCATGCCTTGGAGTTTATTTCTCCCTTCAAATGGTATCAGAGCCTTGGTTCATCTTGATCTAATTTATTGCATGTAAATTAATGCTCCTATTAATTTTGTAATCAAAGCTAACATGGATCACCCAGATGGATTAAAAATCCAAATTACCCATTCAACGAGGTATTCTGTGACATATTGCCGTGACGTTATTGTTCTTTTATTTGATGCTTAGTCAAAAGATAATTTAAATTGATCTTTGGCATCAAAACACAGATTACACACTCTCAAAAGATGTTTTATATTTGATACATATTGATGTTGTATAAAAGCATGATATTTGCATGTTTAGTATAAAAACATAGATATGAGATATGATGGCATGATGTCTATGTTATGAAACATACAAATATTTATGAGAGTTTTATTTGAATGTCAAATATTTATTCATAATCTTTTTAGATATGATCTAAATATAGGAATTATGAGTAGTTAATGCAACTGATGCTTGATTGAAAATATATGACATGAAATATATTTAATCTTTGGGTTAGCTAAATCGGGTCCATAAAGGGTTAGACCCTAAGGTTTAAATCAACTGGACTAAAGAGTATTTGATCAAATCTAATTAGATTAGGTTAAGAATGCTCTAAATCAAACAATAGTTGTAGTTGATCATGTCCTTCTCTTTGATTAAACCAAATGGAAGTAGATTAGGCTCCGTGGTTGAGCATGAATCTCTTAGATGGTCAAATCAGAATTGGTTAACCATATGATGTCAAGGTGAGTTGGCAAGTTGCTCTAGGATCAACGATCGAATGGTTTTTAATTGGGAGCTACTCGTATTGATGCGTCTTAACGAGTTAATGGCATATCCCTCCCATCGATCTCACTCACCTGGTCAATATGGTGAACCATTTATGATTCAGATCATTTACCTGATTCGGGTTGACCCATGCCTGTAAGGAAATCAGTCTGACTGATTTAGGTGCCACTTAACCTGACTTAATCTTGTTTCATTCTACCGATTTCATAGATTCAGTGGGAGAACTTGATTAGTCAATTTATCTTCAGATTATTAAATCCTCTAAAATTATTAGGTCCTTAAAATGAAATAGTTATATGATAACTAGATCATAGCCTCCCATTAAGGTGGGTGATAATGAGTCCGATGTCTTGATAATCATTGGAGGCACTCCATGCCTGGTGCTTGTCAACCATCGGAATTATCATTCATTATATGATAAGTCAGCGTAACTATTAAATAGACAGTCAGGTGAGCCGCTTTCACTCGGGCTTGGTTGTCTATTGATAGGTTACACTGATTATATCATTTAATGGTTGGACCTAACCAGAACTTTCAGTGGAGGCACTCCATGCCTGCTGAAGAGGTACATGGGGCAAAACTGAACACTAAGAATTGGTTTTGAACCTACTCTTAGATGCATATGGGTTGGCCAAGCTTCACTTGGGCCTGTATGTAGTCTATGTAGATCTTAGTGCCCGCTAAAGAATTAAGAATAATTCTTCGAATTGGGGTGTAGAGGCTGCCAATTTGAACAAAATAGTGGAAGAATCTTTAGACTAAAGTCCAAGTCTTTAGACTGAATCAATTTATATACTAATAAACTTTAGTTTTTCCTTATGCAGAACATGGCCACTAATTTATCATTAAGGTCCCTATTGGATAGTGACAAGTTGAATGGTTCAAATTTCAATAGCTGGTTTAGAAAACTTAAGATCGTCCTTGAGCATGAGAGGATTCTATATATTCTGAATAATCCTGCACCAAAGATACCTGATGCAAACACCCAAAGTTCTGAGAGAGACACTTATCAGAAGTGGCTCAATGATAGAACTAGCGTGCGTTGCATCATGCTAGCAGCAATGAACGATGAATTCGGTCGCCGGTTCGAGAATGCTCAGCCAGAAGAAATCATTCAAGCGTTGAATGAATCTTTCGGCACACCCGACGACGTTGAAAGGCACAAGACTAGTTGTGCTATTTTTAATGCTCGAATGAGGGATGGATCTCCTGTCACTGATCATGTATTGTACATGATCGAGAAGATAGAACTCCTAAGCAAGCTCGGCTTTCCCTACATGAGCAGTTGGGAAAAGATGCGATCCTGAATTCCTTGCCTCCATCCTTCCGACCTTTCCTTACTCATTTTCGAATGACAAAGCCTGCAGTCAACTACCACGGTTTGTTGGGGTTGTTACAGAACTTTGAGAAGGATAACCAGCTCTCTAAGGGTTTGGTTAATGTGGTTGAAGGATCTAAGGTAGGGCGTCAACCCTTTGGGAAAGGGAAGAAGAAAAAGAATAAGAAAAAGGTGCAACATGCTAGGACATCTATAAGGGGTCAGATGCAGAAGAAGAAAGTTGATAAAAGTCAAGCTGAATGCTTTCATTGCAAGATGCAAGGGCACTGGAAGAGGAACTGTCCTCTTTACATTGCCACACTTGATCCAAACAGGCCAAAGAAGAAAAAGGGGCAAGATGTTGCTCAACAAGGTATTTATATGATAACACCTTGTAATTTTTCTGTATATGATAATCAGACCTGGGTATTGGATACCGGGAGTCCTTTTAACATTTGCAATTCATTGCAGGGACTACAGGTCACTAGAAGATTTGAGGACAATGAAAGATTCCTTAATGTCGGCGATGGAAGATTAGTTCCAGTTCTGGCATTAGGAGTTCTTGAAATAGTTTTCAATAGAAATGTCATTATACTAAATGATTGTCATTTTTGCCCAACGTTCTTGTTGAACGTAATTTCTGTAGGCCTTCTGGCCAAAAGTCATTATGAAATTTCAATAAAGGATGTTACTTTGAATATCATTATGAATGGAGTCACTGTAATGACTGGGCATTTATCTAATGGCATTTATATATTATCACAGCCTGTGAATGTAGTGTACAAATCAAGTAAGCGCCCTAGAACAACTGATGTCACAGATATTTATCTTTGGCACCATCGGCTGGGTCATATCAATAAGAACAGATTAAACAGGTTAACTCAGGAGGGCATCCTTCGAGTTGATGATTGTGAATCATTAACTACCTGTGAATCCTGTCTTCTTGGTAAAATGACCAAGTCATCTTTTACTGGAAAAGGTGAAAGAGCCAAAGAGCTATTGGGTCTAGTACATACTGATGTATGTGGACCAATGAGCACTTGTGCCAAAGGTGGATATTACTACTTCATTACTTTTACAGACGACCTTTCTAGGTTCGGTTATGTCTATCTTATGAGACATAAATCTGAATCGTTTGAAATGTTCAAACTATATCATAAAGAAGTAGAAAAACAAACAGAAAATGTATTAAGACCCTTCGATCAGATCGAGGAGGCGAATACCTTTCCAATGACTTTGTGACATATTTAAGGGAGAATGGATTCTCTCCCAATGGACTCCTCCAGGAACACCGCAGCATAACGGTGTGTCGGAAGGAATCGAACTCTGTTAGACATGGTTCGGTCCATGATGGGTTTTGCAAGCTTGCCAATATCATTTTGGGGATATGCATTAGAATCAGCTTGTCATATTCTCAATAAGGTTCCAAGTAAGTCTGTTTCTAAAACTCCACATGAGATGTGGTATGGACATAAACCGGTTATCACCTATCTGAGAGTCTGGGGGTGTCCGGCTTATGTGAAACGTGCAAAATCAGACAAACTTGAACCCAAATCTGACAAATATTTTTTATCGGCTATCCGAAAGAAACCAAAGGATATTACTTCTACAATACTGAAGAACAAAAGTTGTTCATTAGTAATAGAGCAGTTTTTCTTGAAAAGGAGTTCCTTAGTGAAGGAACAAATAGCTCTAATGTTGAACTTGAGGAAGTTCATCAAGTAGAAGGAACAACACAAACCAGTGAACCCTTAGAATCTGAGTTGATTAGATCAAACTCAAAACCCATTTTAGATGCACCATTAAGGCGATCTGGTAGAGTACCACATCAACCGGACAGATACTTAGGTTTCTTGGTCCAGAACGATGATCCTGTTGAACTCGATGAGAACAACGAGGATCCGATCACCTATATGGATGCTATGCAAAGGACTGACTCTAATAAATGGCTTGATGCCATGAAATCCGAACTTGATTCCATGAAGGACAATAATGTATGGACATTAGTTGACCCACCCGAAGGGATAAAACCCATAGGGTGTAAGTGGGTTTTCAAGAGGAAAAGAGCGCAGACGGAAAGGTAGAGACCTATAAAGCACGTCTGGTTGCCAAGGGGTATCGTCAACGTTATGGTATTGACTATGACGAAACGTTTTCTCCTGTGGCAATGCTGAAATCCATTCGGATTATGCTAGCTATAGCAGCACACTTCGATTATGAGATTTGGCAGATGGATGTTAAAACCGCTTTTCTAAATGGTGATTTAGAAGAACAGGTGTATATGATACAGCCTGAAGGTTTTATATCTGAAGACGAGTCTAAAGTGTGCAGGCTACAGAAGTCTATTTATGGACTTAAGCAAGCATCTAGGAGTTGGAACATACGATTTGATAAAGTGATCAAATCTTATGGCTTTATTAAGAATAAAGAAGAACCTTGCATTTATAAATGGGCTAACGGTTCCGTTATTGTATTTCTTGTATTATATGTGGATGATATTCTCTTAATCGGGAATGATGTCCCTGCATTACAAGGAATAAAGACATGGTTATCATCACAATTCTCCATGAAAGATCTGGGAGAAGCATCATACATCCTATGAAGATCTATAGAGATAGATCTAAGAGATGCTTGGTTTATCCCAATCTACGTACATTGACACCGTGCTAAAGAGGTTTAGCATGGAGAATTCCAAGAAAGGCTATCTTCCGATAGGCCATGGAATTCATCTTTCTAAGAAGGATTGTCCGACAACTCCTAATGAAAGAGAACGTATGAGTCGAATTCCATATGCTTCGGCAGTGGGATCGATTATGTACACCATGACATGTACAAGACCAGATGTGGCATACTCACTAGGAGTAGTGAAGATAGATACTGGCAAGTTGTTAAGACAATCCTTAAGTATTTGAGAAATACTAAGGACCAGTGGTTAGTCTATGGAGAGTCTGATTTGAAACTTGTTGGATATACTGATTCCAGTTTTCAATCAGATCATGATGATAGCAAAAGTGTATCGGGTTTTGTGTTTATCCTGAATGGTGGAGCTGTTTGCTGGAAAAGTTTCAAGCAACATACAGTGGCAGATTCGGTGTGCGAGGCAGAGTACATCGCTGCATCAGATGCTGCGAAAGAAGCTGTGTGGCTGCGAAAGTTTATCTCCGAGCTTGGAGTGGCACCTTCCATAGATGGACCAGTCCTGTTGTACAGTGACAGCACTGGTGCCATAGCTCAAGCAAAGGAACACGAGCACATCAGCGCACCAAGCACATACTGCGTCGGTTTCATCTTATTCGAGAGATTGTAGACCGAGGTGACATAAATCTTCAGAAGATTGATGGAAAGGAAAACCTAGGTGACCCATTTACTAAAGCACTCAGCATCAAGGAGTTTGACGACTATAAGTTGAAGATGGGTATTAGATACTGTAATGAGTGGCTTTAGGCTAAGTGGGAGTTTGTTGGGAATTGTATCCTAAAGCCAATCATTTGATGATTGTGCTAATGTAAATTACATATAAATTGATATATTAATAAAAGTTATTTGGCAGTTTATTCATTACAAGAACATCTTCTTAAAACTCCTAATAGTAATGAAGCCCTCAGGATCTTCCTTCACGATAAAGGAGGATTTATCTTTGAAGGTCCTTAAAAGAGTTCGCGACCAAATGATATACTATGACAGGGCCATA
Organism: Calamus simplicifolius; assembly: GCA_900491605.1. Taxonomy (NCBI): domain Eukaryota; kingdom Viridiplantae; phylum Streptophyta; class Magnoliopsida; order Arecales; family Arecaceae; genus Calamus; species Calamus simplicifolius. The sequence continues at coordinate 454,561 of UESW01004004.1, forward strand.
GTACTATCAATTATAGGACGTTGTATATCATATTTGTTGGTTGTCCTCTTAACCAAGGAGTGTAGAGACACTGGTATGACATACAGGTGAAAGTGTAGGAGTACATTTCACCGAACGTGACTCATTTCGGATACTCTACTGTCAAGAGTTAATCCGAGAAGATATAGGTATAAGTATCCTTCAGACCTGAAGATCACAACCAGTGGCTTACAAGCAACTCATTGTACTTAGGTGCCGGACCACCTGGATTTCTAATCCAGCTACGAAAGGTTACTGGGTGCAGTCAAGTACTTGTGGTAGTCAGTTGTGGATCAAGATGGAATTTGACCTATCCCGTTAAAAGGAGAAATGCTTGTGTTTCAATTTAGCAAGACCTTGGCCAAGGCACTTCATGTGAAAGTCACATGATCACTAAATTGAAATCACTTTATGGATTTGCTGTTTAGAGTTGACAGGCTCTTAAGCCATCCTTAGCATTTGTGGTCAAGAGGATGAATTATACGGTAACTGTTTCTTAGGGTTCTTGGAGTTTGCTCGGCAACTCTTCGACCTATCCGGACGTCGGGTTCCATTGCTAGATGGGCACATCGATTAGTATAGAAAGTTGTTTCTATGCTACCGGCTTAGGTTCGAACCTAGAGAGTCACACGCATAGAAGTTTCCTAGGATGATCTATTTGCTGATCAACGATTGAGAATCGTATATGATTTAATTAATCAATTTGATTGATTGAATTATCTCAATTGGGTTAAGTACAAGTGAATAAGATTCAATTTGGTTTAAGTCTATTAGAAGGACTAATCAATTTCAAATATTGATTTGAAATTAGACTTGATTTGGATTTAAATAGATTCAGGACTAGCCAAATTTGATTTGGGCTAGGACCATGATCTATGTAGGTTCAATCCAATAAATTCAAATCAGCTTAAACCAAAAACCCAAACCCCTCTCGCATAAGGATCTCACCTGATGAGATGGCTGAAATCTCATCTCATGAGAATTAAATTCTCATGTAGAATTTAATGTAACATTAATCTTCTCCAAAAATTCTTGGAATTAACTTGGAATTCTAAGTGTTAGAATTTCTCTTTGGTTTTCACCGAACGTTGGAATTCTAAGTGTTAGAATTCACATCTCTTTGGTTTTCACCGAACCAAAATCTTTTTGGTTTTCACCGAACGTCGGAATTAACCAAACGATCTCTTTGGTTTTCACCAAACGGCAGAATTCTAATGTTAGAATTCAATGGGCTAAAGGCTTGAGACTATAAATAGAGGACATTCTCACCAGATCAGAGAACAATACACGATATATCATGGATTGAAATTCTAAAGAGTTAGAACGAAAATCTGGTGTGATTCTGGTGTTAGCAAAAGTTTGGTGGATCTTGGAGGAAGATTCAAGTGGGAGGATTCAAGATCAGCAAAGCTATTTTTCCGCGAGCTAGCACTCCCGGGAATCGATCATTCGGGGCTTCGCGTGGACGATACTAGAGGCCGGACGATTGAACGGCTGCAGAGCACAAAGGATTTACCTACTGTTCTTAAGGTAAGTGATATGATCCTAGATCTTAAGGCAGGCTTCAAGATAAGAAGTATGACTTCTTACCTTGAAGATCAAGATATGATCTTGATATTTTATTTATATGCATATTTTAGATCAAACGATCCTATATATAAGGCAAAGATATGATCTTGATGCATGTTAGATAGATTAATATGTAATCTTTAAATTCCGCATTGATAATTGTTATCAAAATTATTAAATATGCATGCATCGGAGTTTATTTCTCCCTTCAGAGAGAATGCGCCGATGCAGATCAGCACCAAACAGAGTGGTTATAAGAGAAGAATTGCTAGGCACCATGATCCTGAACAATAAGGTCAGATACTCTCAAGCCACTGGGGATGTTAGCACTGACAAAGGTGGTCCATTGAGCCAAAGGAACATCAGCCAACCACGTATCCCGAAGGACATCAACTGATGCTCCATCACCGATCATCCAAGAAGTATGTGGAAGCACAGCCAACGCATGACGACAAACCTCCTTCCAGAAGAAAGAGTAGCCACGGACAGACTGAGCTGGATTGTGGGTGGTCCAGTCATCATATTTAGCACGCATAAATAAACTCCATAGACACTCAGGATCCAGCAAGAATCTCGTAGTGTGCCTAGCAATCAGCACCTTCCTTCTCGCTATAAGGACTGTATCCCAAGCCCTCCCTCCGAGATCGGTATACACACAAAATCCCAAGCCACCAAGTGGAGCCCATGGCTATCCTGCCTAGAGCCCCATAGGAAATCTCTAAACCACCTCTCCATCCTCCTCAAGCATGTCACCGGAATGGCTGCGTTAGAAAGGATATAAAAAGGGAGAGCAGTGAGCACTGATCAAATAAGAGTAAGCCTAGCCATCATAGATAACCCAGTGACTTCCCACCCATCCAACCTATCACGAACACGGCGCTCCAAATCACAAAAAGTCAAAGATTCGTGGCTGCCTCCCCGTTATAGGAACACCCAAATAAGATAAGTGATCAGTCTGAGCAAATATTCCCATTATGTGCATAATAGAATCCCTTGTAGAAGAATTGGTCCTCGGACTGAAACTGATCATGGATTTATCTGTATTAACCTTCTGACCAGAGGCCCTGCAGTAAGACTGGAGCACTGAAGCAAAAGCAGTAGCATTACTAGTAGTAGCCCTCCCCAACAATATATAGTCATCAGCAAATAAAAGATGAGATGACATGGGCCCTTGGGGGCCCACACTGTAAGGAGCTAAATAAGAAGTCTGCTGAGCCTGATGAAGAGCCATAGATAAAGCATCAGCGGTAAGAATAAATAAGAAGGGCGATAGCGGGCATCCCTATCTAAGACCCACCTAGACTGGAAATAGTCCTATCGACCACCATTAACAATGATGGAGAAGGAGGGCCGATGAACACAGGACATGATCCAGGCAACAAACAGCTCATCAAACCCAAATTCTTGAAGTGAGCAGAACAGGAAATCCCATCTGACTCTATCATAAGCCCTCTTCATGTCCAGCTTGATAGCCATCAGACACTGGCGAGTAGGGGCTCTGAGAATATCATGCATAACCTCTTGAGCTAGCAGAACATTATCGAAAATACAACGTCATGTGAGAAAAGCCCCCTGCTCAGGAGAAATAAGGCGAGGGACCACCCTCCTCAACCTGGAGACCAATAGCCGAGAACAGATCTTATGTAGGATAGTACAGAGGCTGATAGGCCGAAAATGGTGCGGCAACGAAGCATCAGTTGTTTCAGCACCAAGGTAACAAGAGTCCTATTCCAGTCAGTAAGGATAGATCTGGTCTGAAAAACTAACTAGATAGCCTGCACCACATCCTTGATAGAGATATAGACTAAAAGATATGCTTTATGTTATATCTTTACATTTTAATGAGAATTCATTTTGAGCAATGTGTGCCATTTAATATATATGTGCATGTGTCTAGTATTTACAAGAGTATTTGATCTAGTGTGTAGAGTGATAGAGATATAGACTAAAAGATATGCTTTATTTTATGTCTTTACATTTTAATGAGAATTCATTTTGAGCAATGTGTGCCATTTACTATATATGTGCATGTGTCTAGTATTTACAAAGAGTATTTGATCTAGTGTGTAGAGTACGGCTTACACACAGAAGACTAGATCATCGGTTCTTTTGGAATACAAGTTTATTGTTCACAGTTTTAGATGGAATTGGACACACCATCAGTAGAACTATAGCACAAATTTTTAGTAGGTCTGTCTTGACTACGGGAATGGTTTATTCTAACTATTTGTGCTAGTACACTTGTGTGTATTGAACAGGACCCAGTTGAGTTAATTATTTTATACTGACTTTATAAAATAATTTAAAACTCATGAATATTATGATTACTTATGCTCTTAATCTGAATTCTATTTCTAGACATGTATGTAGTGATTATTGCTTTGATTACACATAGAGTGAGATTCTATATGAGTCAATAAACTCAGTGGGTTGGGCAATAACATTATATATATGGTGAATATTAATAGTTGAAGGAATCCACGTCCTGTTAATTTGGATTGATGATATCCCCTTGAGAAAGCTTATAAGTTTTGATTGTATCAAATCTTGCAAGTGGATTTTGAATCCGATATATCAAATAAGTTAAGTGGATAAGTCTCAAGGATAATAACAGCAATTAAATTATATTGTCAGTAATTAAATTTAATTGGTGGATATATAATCTTAACGTGGGGAGATAATAAGTATTTAATATTAAGGCTCGAAAATATAAATTCGAATATGATTAGGAGTACAATTATAATTCTTTAGTGGAATGAATTGTAATTTACGTAATTGAATCCTAACCGGGGTAGGATTGGGAGATTTAATTACGTGGGAAGTCCTTTTCATATTTGCCTATTGGTCCCTGTTGTAGCCCTATAAATACCCTCTCAGTTGGTTGCTAGGGTTAACATTTTTAAGGAAAAAGAAAAAAAAAACCCTAGGTCGGCCGAGAGATCCCATCATCTTGTGAGAGAAGGAAGGTATTTTCGGGAATACGGTGAAGGCTAAAAGGTTGAGGTCGAGCAATCGAATCAAAGTATTCCAAGGTTCAAATCTGAAGGTATGATCTTATACTCATAGATTAGAACGGTAAAATTTGTATTACTCATATACGCTATAGCCGTGATCTTGGGGGTATTCCGCACTCCCCAACATAGAGTACGGCTTACACACAGAAGACTAGATCATCGGTTCTTTTGGAATACAAGTTTATTGTTCACAGTTTTAGATGGAATTGGATACACCATCAGTAGAACTGTAGCACAAATTTTTAGTAGGTCTGTCTTGACTACGGGGAATGGTTTATTCTAACTATTTATGCTAGTACACTTTGTGTGTATTGAACAGGACCCAGTTGAGTTAATTATTTTATACTGACTTTATAAAATAATTTAAAATCATGAATATTATGATTACTTATGCTCTTAATCTGAATTCTATTTCTAGACACGTGTATGTAGTGATTATTGCTTTGATTACACATAGAGTGAGATTCTATATGAGTCAATAAACTCAGTGGGTTGGGCAATAACATTATATATGGTGAATATTAATAGTTGAAGGAATCCATCCTGTTAATTTGGATTGATGATATCCCCTTGAGAAAGCTTATAAGTTTTGATTGTATCAAATCTTGCAAGTGGATTTTGAATCCGATACATCAAATAAGTTAAGTGGATAAGTCTCAAGGATAACAACCAATTAAATTATATTATCAGTAATTAAATTTAATTGGTGGATATCTGTAATCTTAACGTGGGGAGATAATAAGTATTTAATATTAAGGCTCGAAAATATAAATTCGAATATGATTAGGAGTACAATTATAATTTTTAGTGGAATGAATTGTAATTTACGTAATTGAATCCTAACCCGGGGTAGGATTGGGAGATTTAATTACGTGGGAAGTCCTTTTCATATTTGCCTATTGGTCCCTGTTGTAGCCCTATAAATACCCTCTCAGTTGGTTGCTAGGGTTAACGTTTTTGAGGAAAAAGAAAAATAAGAAACCCTAGGTCGGCCGAGAGATCCCACCATCTTGTGAGAGAAGGAAGGTATTTTTGGGAATACGGCGGAAGGCTAAAAGGTTGAGGTCGAGCAATCAAATCAAAGTGTTCCAACGTTCAAGTCTGAAGGTATGATCTTATACTCATAGATTAGAATGGTAAAAGTTTTTTGTATTACTCATATACGCTATAGCCATGATCTTGGGGGTATTCCGCGCTCCCCAACATGGTATCAGAGCCACGGCTGATATTGTATATGAAAATGCGGCCATGTTCTCCATTAATCGGAATATGCATGCGTGGGATGGATTGTGCTTGCTGCTAACGTTGTTTTGCAGGTTTCTATCCTGTTATTATAGTCACATGAATGTATGTGTTCTGATTTCATATTGCTTAGATCTGTTTTGTGAACTCCGGTTTTAAGGAGGCGTAGGATCATTGTAATATTTCATAGCATGTATGCTCCAATTTTTTGAGAGCTTTGTGATTGTAAATACGTAGCATGTGAACTCCTATATGGAGGCATAGGATTTTTGTAATCTGTGCGGCTCTATGGAGGAAGAAGACCTGCTGCACGTTGCAGGATATGATTCTAAGGAGAATCGGATGAAGATAGGATTCTAAGGAGAATCCGTTGCAGATAGGATTCTAAGGAGAATCCGTTACAGATAGGATTCTAAGGAGAATCCGTTGCATGATAGGATTCTAAGGAGAATCCGTTGCAGATAGGATTCTAAGGAGAATCTGTTGCAGATCACGATTCTAAAGGAAAATCCTGACACACAATAGCCCAATAATGACGGAAGAAAAACGGAGGAAACCCATCAGGCCCCGGGGCCTTATCCGGACCGAGGTTCCATAGGGCTAACCGAATCTCCTTAGCATTAACAGGTCTAGTAAGAAAATCATTTTCCTCATCAGTGACCTTAAGAGGAGTCACCACAGGAGACACAGGGGACCCATCCCCAGAAGACTCAGTCCAGCGAGATTGGAAGAATTGAAGAAGCTGATCCCTGATACCCTGCGAGCTCTCCTGGACATTCTCCTCATCATCAAAGAGCCTTCGAATTCGATTAGAAGCACGGCGTTTTAAGGTGACCTGATGAAAAAATCTAGTATTCTGATTACCCTCCTTGATCCACTGAATGTGGGATCTTTGTCTCCAATAAACCTCCTGCTGCCGAAGAAGGGAGTGGTGGAGAGTGAGACTGGACCTAAGAGAAGATAAGTCGGAGTCATGAAGACAACCAAGCCGATCTTCCTTCTCTTGGATAGAAGCGATAATGCTCTCCACCTCCTCAATTTGCCTGAAAATGTCACCCACCATCTCCCTATTCCATCTAGAAAGCCTACGCCTCACTAGCTCCAGACGCCGAGACAGTCTATATGTGGCATTACCTCTGACAGGAAGATGCCACACCTCAGATATTAAGGTCCTGACAGCAGAATAAGAAGTCCAGAATTTCTCAAATTTAAACTGACCCGTCCGCTGAAAACCACCTCAGTGTCAATAAGAATAGGACAGTGATCAGAGGCAATTCTGGATAGGTGCATAACAGTAGTAGATGGGAAAAGCTGAATCCAATTGTCTGTGGCCAAAGCACGATCCAGCCTTTCCCAAACTCTAGCAGAGCCCTGGCGATTATTGTACCAAATGTACCAGGTTCCCTGAAATCCAGGTCAAACAGCTTGGCGGTGGCTATGAATGATCGAAACTCAAAATGCCCGTAGACTCCACAAACTGTCTACCGCCTCTCTTCTCATTGGCACTAATGATGCAATTGAAGTTCCCAGCCACCAAGGAAGGAATGCCCTGAGAAAGCAGGGGCCGAACCTCGTCCCAAAGAATACGGAGGTCCCGAAAATCAGTACTGGCATAGATACGAGATAGAAGCCAAGGGGCCGACGTTCCTTCAGAGATAACCAACGTAGCATGCTGCCCACAGTGGTGAAACCTATCCACTCTAATATCACTAGATCTCCATAAAGCAATAATGCCACCAGATAAATCGTCAGACTCAATAGCATAAGAAGACCAGGTTCTGGATATCTGACGCCTAACATGAGCCAAGCTCTCCCTAGACAACCGAGTCTCCAACAAAACACATATATCACAACTATGAAGCTGCATAAGCCTCCCAAAAGAGGAGCGAAACGCTGGTTTTAGAGCTCCTCTAACGTTCCATATGAGGACCTTCATTCAGTATCAGGGGGGAGGACTCCCGATCCCCTAGCATCACAGTGTCAGGAGGACCACTATCACTAGGGACACCCAGTGATGCCCCCTGATCTTGGCTATCCATAGCCTGAACCGCCGGCTCCACCTGGATGGCCTTCTTGAGAAGGCAAACAACTGAGTCATGGGACCAAGTCACCGAAGAAATCAGCTGGGAGGCCTCAGTGGTGACAACAGGGGTGAGCACCTCGTCTGCCTGGTTCAACTTGGCACATTATCTGACAAGGTCCCATGCCCCTTCAGATCATCCAAAGCTGCTAAGAAGACGAAGGTGGTTTGCACACTGCCTTTGCCTGGAGCAGATAGTTTTCCTTTGCCTTTCGAAGATTTGGAAAGCACTTTTGGAGCCAATGATTCCATGGGCCGGGCTCGCTTGAGTGGCCCAGGATTAGCTTCCAAACGGGCCTTCGACCTACCCGCCCATTTGTCAGGATATCGTGTAGGCTATCCAGGTGGAGCTAGCCTTGCAGCTTGAGCTAGCCTCTAGAAACTCTATTTTATTAAGTGTCACGCCTCTCGAAGTTTTAAAGATAACCATGAGTTTAATTAGCATTATAATTTATTTTTCTAACTTGTGCAAGCCTGCATTAACCTTACAACCAACCTACTTGCAATACAATAGAAACAATAAATAGAGCTAAACCATAGATAATTACAAAATATAATAGAGGCTAATCCATATTAAAGTAAAGATATCCAACTAATCATAAAATTTGCATCCTTTTGGATGAAAATTCAACTAAAAGGAATGTCATGGATCAATTAAAGTATAGAGGACAAGTATTACATGGTAAAGAACAGAGCATTATACCACGAAGCTAAAGAAAAGATGAAGAAGGTAACACACTAAATAGAAATTAACATCAAAACCATATGCCACTAATCATATACTATTTTGCCGTCTCCATTTCTTCGCCAATCTCTTTCTTAGTTAGATGTATGCTAAAAAAATAAAGTATCCACTGAGGGTCTGTGACTAGATAATGATAATCATATCTTTTCTTAAGGCACTCGTTAAGAGCATTTAATAGCCTCATTTATTCAAGATTTCATTGAGATAAGAAAGAAAAGACAGAAGCATAAAAATGTTTGAAGAAGCATTTAATGTCCCAATTTTGTGCAGCAATAAAATCTTTAAAAACGTTTTAAAAAATTTATAATTCTTTGAATAACAATTAGCTGTTCAGAGCTTAAAAAATTACTAAAAATAATGTATAAGACAATAATTAACTGATATAATAAATTTAACAAGAAATTTAATAATTAAATAAGAATTTTTTTTGAAAAAATCAATCCTGCCATATTTTTTACTCTATTATTATCGTATTTATCATTTTGAAATAATGGGTTCTATATGGTCTGGACATGCAAGTAACAATTCAATCGTCTCATAAAAAAATAAATATTATTGCTTCTCTTTAATCTTTAATATACTTTTAAAAGGATTTTGTTAAAAAAAATCTTATCACTCCATAGAATTGAGGCCGTTAAATGCCTTTTGAACATCTTTTTTAACACATCTACCTTTTCTTTCTTAATTCTCCATGAAAGATTAAATAAATGAGACTATTAATAAAAAGCGTGGGTGAAAGCGGCGTATGACCCAGCTGCTGATAATATCATTGATTCGCACCATTGATCTCAATACGGATCTCAAAGTTTATTTTTTTATTTTAAAATATATAATGTATCTAAAAATAAAAAAATGATCAAATTTAAATATGATTATATTTAATGTAGCAAAATTTAGCTTTATTATATAAATACCATATATCCTAAAATATTTATAATCGAATACCATATGAAAAAAATAAAAAAGCATAAGTTTAATAATTAAAATGGATTTGCGCTAGAATTGATTCAAAAAAACAAATAATAGATAATCATATTTAAAAAATAAATCACTAAAACTTATTAATTATTAGTTTTGTTAAACCATAAAATTTTAATTAATTGTTTGAAAAAATTTATAGCGCATAAAAAATAAAATACCTTTCTACATATATATATATTACGTGTCATATCACTGTTGCAAATACATCACCACATCAGGCCACTCTGAAGCGGAGAGCTTCGGATTCAGAGGTTAGTTGATGAAGAGGGCATATTCGGAAGGATTTCCACTCTATGAGTGACCTTCTTCTCCATTTTTTCCGGGCTAGATGGGCTGAGTCTACTGGCGATGGGGACCCGGTTGTTCAGGTTTCGGCTTCTAGGAAGGTTTCCTCCCTGATAATAATATGCTTATCAGGTCGATCTCTGCGGACAAGATTAGGGTAGCCCTGTGGGAGCTTGGTCAAATAAGGCCCCTGGGCCTGACGGGTTCCCACCCTTTTTCTTTCGGCACTACTGGGACATTGTTGGCAGGAGGTGGTCCAAGCTATTCAGGATGTCTTCCGAGCTAGACACATTCCTTCTGAATGGAATCAGACATTTATTACCTTGGTGCCCAAGAGAGTGGATGCTTCTCTTCCGCAGCACTTTCGGCCCATTAGCCTTTGCACTACCTTGTACAAGGTCTGTGCTCGCCTTTTAGCTCGCCGCCTTAGTCTGGTGATTCCTCGTCTCATATCGGAGGAGCAGGGGGATTTCATTAGAGGGAGGTCTATTTCGGATAACGTCCTTATTGCTCAGGAGTTCATGCATGTTCTTCAGAGAGCTCCGATCAAACGATGTCTTATGGCTGTAAAACTCGATATGGAGCGTGCTTATGATAGACTGAGCTGGGTTTTTTTGTACCGCTCTCTTCTGGAGTTTGGGTTTGATGGATTATTTATAGAGTGGATTATGGCTTGCATACATAAGCCTTCTTTTTCTCTAATCATCAATGGGAGCCCGACTGAGTTTTTCCACTCTAGTGTTGGTCTCCGTCAGGGTTCCCCTTATCTCCTTTACTATTCATCCTGGCTGCAGATGATCTTTCTCGTGCTTTAGCTAGGCTCAGCAGGATAGGCGGATTGCCCCAGTTATAGCCGGTTCTGAGGGCCCTTTTGTCTCTCACCTTCTCTTTGCTGATGATTGTATCCTCCTAGGCCAAGCTTCTATTGATAATGCGGCTTCTTTTCATTCTATTATTCAGAACTACTGTCAGGCTTCTGGTCAGAAGGTCAACTTTCTGAAGTCTTCTATATGCTTTAGCCCGAAGACTTCTAGATCCACTAGAGAAGCCATTATCAGTTTGTCGGGTATCACCACTCAGACTGACAAATTTATGTATTTGGGGATCCCTATAACGGGGAGATGCCCCTGTTGCTCTGATTTCTTCGAGATTGAGAGGTGGGTGTGCCAGCGCATTGAGGGATAGCAGGTGACTGGTCTTTCGATGATGGCTAGGGTTATCATTATTCGATCAGTTCTATCCTCTCTTCCCCTGCATCTCCTGTCGAATGCTGCAATTCCGATTACTTTCCTGAGGAGGATCGAGAGATGCTTTCATGATTTCCTATGGGCTTCTGTGCAGGATGGTCATGGGATTCACCTCTTATCCTGGGATATGGTCTATATGCCTATCTTTGAGGGCGGTCTTGGGATCCAGTCTTTGATTGTTAGAATAAAAGCCCTTATTTTCAGACATGCTTCGAGATTCCTACTGGAGCCGCATTGTCTTTGAAGCTCTCTGATGCGTATAAGGTATGGAGAATGGTCGTCCGCCATGCACATTACTCCACCTCAGGGATGCTCCTCTTTTTGGAAGGAGGTATGTCGCTATGGTCAGGCTATCTTGGACAATATCTCATGGATGATCCGAGATGGTTCTTCGGTTAGCATTATTCAGGATACCTGGATTTTTGAGCTTCCTCTCTCTCTGTGGCCCTCATTTATTAGTATTGAGGCCCCTTCCAGTTTAAGGATTAAGGACTTGATCTCCTTAGACCCTCCAGCTTGGCATATCCCCTCGGTGACTAGATTTTTTGGTGCTGAGCTTGCTCGGCGGATTTTATCGATGCCTCTTATTCTTGGTCGATCTTCTAATGTTAGACTCTGGCAGAGATCCTATCTCTCTAAGGCTCCGACTAGGGATCTGATGAGGATGTTCAGTCCTCAGCCTCAGCGCTTGGAGGACGCTGCGTGGATTTGGAAGCTTCCTACTATCCCTAGAGTTCAGTTATTTATATGGAAACTTCTGTGGGACTCTCTTCCTACCTGTGCTCTCCTATCTCGGAGGGGTCTTCCTATTCAGTCGATCTGCCCTTTATGCAGCTTGGAGGAGGAATCTATAGATCATACAATTTTCATCTGCCCCAAAGCTAGACGGGTCGGGCTTATGATGGGTTATTCTTTCAGACAGAATGACTCGGGCTCCCTGCGCTCTTCTTTCCTTCTTGACCTTCGGAGGTGCCTTCAGCATAAGAAAGGTCTCTGGGCGGTCATTGCTTATCAGATTTGGCTGTCTAGGAACCATCTTATTTTCTCTGATGACACTATTTATCTTCACAAGATTGTAAGGAAGATTAGATTATTGGCGGCGGACTGTGCTCGTATTAGTTCTGATGTCTGGGGATCCCCTGCTGCTTCGGCAGTGAACCAGCACACGGTTTTTATCTCCTGGGAGCCCCCCCTCCAGGGTTTGTCAAAATCAACTTTGACAGGAGTGTCCGTGGAAGAATTGCTGGTTCTGCGTTCATTATCCGAGGACCTCTTGGTGACTTATTGGTAGCGGGAGGTTTTGGTACTCTCGACTCCTCCGTCCCCATGACTGAGCTTTATGCGGCTTGGGCAGGTATTTCTTATGCTGCTCGGGTTCTTCATGCTCAGAGGCTTTGTATTGAGGGCGACTCCATGTCGGTCATTTCTTGGATTCAGATGCAGAATTGCCCTCTTGCTCATACTAATCCGATTCTGTTGGACATTTGGGCTATTCTGCGGGAGGTTGATTGCGTCCAGACCCATCATATTTATCGCGAAGCTAACTCGGCGGCGGATTGGGTGGCTGCTTCTGTGGCTTAGCTTTCTGGTCCATGGATTTTGACATCGGGTGACCCCTGCCCTGCTCTTTTGCAGCAAATTTTGTACTCTGATTTATCTGTGCTGATTCGCGCTAGACTAATGTGATCGCTCGTTTGTACCAAAAAAATATAAATAATTTATTTGCATTATATATAAAAAAAGATTCTTTTACTTTATTCTTAAAAATCTGTCTATCAATAATTATTTTGTGCAAAAAGTAAAATCTATTTTATTAAAAAATAATGAATAATGTATTTTAATTCTTATTATATATTAATATGTTAAGAAGAAAGAAAAATTTGCTCACCACTATATATGAATAGTTGTACCAATTAAATCCTTCATTCTCACATTAGAAGAGGGGAAGCCCAAGGCCTCAAAGGGTTTTTTTTTTTTGGGGGGGGGGTTCTATGTTAAGTGATTCGAAGCATAGGGTTTTTTAATGTTTTGGAGAGGACCATGTTCTCCTATCCCTACAAAGTCCCCGTGCTGATAAAAATAATCTAAATTAAAAGATCCCTAGCAAGCCGTGTTCACTGTTCTATAAGGATGTCTAGCAGGCTAAACTCATTTCCATCTACATGAAAGAAAATATTTTTTATTTTCACTCCATTCCTTTCTATTATCAACCCACTTCTAATAATATATATATGTATTTAATATAAATATAAAAACAATTTTATAGATATAAAATAATATATTCATGCAGGGTGCCCAAAAGAATGAAGCCAGGGGTGATTCCCTTCATATTATGAGCTAAATGAACAACGTTTATGAAGTGAGAAATCTAAATCTTGTTCATTATTAGTGGAGGAAAAAAAGTTTGCTACATGCTTCAATGTAGAATATGTGCTAAGGGAAAAGAATGGAGCTCTTTTTAAATCGATGTTAAAATAATATTAATTTTATAATATTAGCATGAAAGATAAAAATTTTATAAAAAAATATTAAAATAAAAATATCATTTGAAATGATGTTTTTCATATCCATTATGACAATAAAAAAATGCCGCTTCTTAAAAGCACCATTTAAAATGACGCTTTTATATTTTATATTTTTTATTTCATTTTCATTCAAAATTTTTTCATATAAAAAAAGTAGTGTTGCCGCCGGGATCCGTCCTCCGACTCGAGCGCGGTCGATCTCCAGGGAGAGGGGTGCGGCGGACCTGCAAAAAGAAGCCCACACGCGGAGGGACGCTGGGGGTGGTCCTCCGCGGAAGACCCTCCGATGCTCAAGTCAGTGGAGAAGAAATCGGCGATCAACCAGACAGTGGGGAGGTGGATCTCTCCGGGAGACCTCTCCGGGGGCGGCCAATCGGAGGCTCCAGAGGGCGGGAGCACCGACGAGCTGCCGGGAGAGAGGAGAGTGAGAGTGGGGGCGCAAGCGCGCAAGTGTGCGTACAGAGTTGCGTACCTGGGGGAATGTGTGAGACTGATATTTATAGACTGTCGTTTGGGTCTTGAGCGCCTTCTGGAAGGTTCGGAGGTTGTTACGATACGGAGACGAACAGAATCAGGCCGTTGTGGGGCCGTTAGAATCCGCATCTTGTTTGTTCAGAGATTGACGGCTGGGAGAGCTCCTTGACGCCTCGAGATCTGGTTGAGTAGGCCTGGGGCGGTTATGATAGGCTTTAGGCCACGTCCCGACATGATTCCTTGTCTAGGATGCCGTTTCGATAGGCTTGGGGTCTCCCGCCTCAAGTTCCGCGGAGGTAAGTGTTAGGTTTCGGATTGCAAATGAAGCCGAGCTACGGAGGCCCGGAAGGGCCGAGCTAGAGAAGCCCGGAGGGAGCCGAGCTATGGAAGCCCAGAGAAGCCGAGCTACGGAAGCCCGGAGGGAGCCGAGCCACGGAAGCCCAGAGGGGGCCGAGCTATGGAAGCCCGGAGAAGCCGAGCTACGGAAGCCCGGAGGGGCCGAGCTACGGAAGCTCGGAGGAGGCCGAGCTATGGAAGCCCGGAGGGGCCGAGCTACGGAAGCCCGGAGGGAGCCGAGCTATGGAAGCCCGGAGGGAGCCGAGCCACGGAAGCCCGGAGGGGGCCGAGCTATGGAAGCCCGGAGAAGCCGAGCTATGGAAGCCCGGAGGGAGCCGAGCTATGGAAGCCCGGAGGGGCCGAGCTACGGAAGCCCGGAGGAGGCCGAGCTATGGAAGCCCGGAGGAGCCGAGCTACGGAAGCCTGGAGGGGCCGAGCTACGGAAGCCCGGAGGAGTCCGAGCTATGGAAGCCCGGATGGGACGAAGGGAGGAGGTTAGCCTTAACCGCCTCGCACGGATATTAATGTAACGACGATTTTACCCCTCAACACATGCCCTCCACTCCCTAGTTTGAAGCGTAGGTTCGAGCATAGGGAGTACAAGTTCGAATGGCGCGTTCCAGATGGGACGTCTTGGCTTGGACAGCTCGCGCAATGATGCCCTAATTAATGCGACGGGGCCATCCTGCCTTCGGGGCAAAGGCTCCCTCGTGAGCGACGGCTGGGATTGCGCCACGCTACGGAACCCGATCGATCGGGCGTTTGTCGAGGCGATCCGGGACGCCTAGGATGAGACGCCCCACCTTTTTAGGGAGGCTTTCTTGGCGGAGAAGCGAAGTGACGGCCGTACTGCGTATATATATGTGTGCGCGTGCGCTCGGCGTCTTCTCATTTCGCTTTCAAAAAGGGGTCTGGCCCTCATCTTCCTCGACGCTTATTGTTTTCGTTTGGTACCCCTTCAATGGCGATGAGCCCCGACGATGTGGCCTCCGAGATCGTTGCCGAGGACCTGGGGAGGATTCATCAGCGATATGGCTTGCCCTTGGACATCGTCCTACGGGTGCCGGAGCCCGAGATAGAGTTACCCGGGATCTAGAGTCCGGGGTCTTCATCTACGAGGATAGTCTGAAGGCGGGTCTTCGTTTTCCTCTCCACCCCCTGGTGAAGGAGATCATGACCCATTACAATATCAGCCCGCCAATGGTGGCCCCGAACAGTTGGCGGAATATCATCGGATTCATCTCGATGTGCCACCAGATTCGGATCGTAGCCACCCTTCCCCTTTTCCGCACCTTGTTACCACCTGATTCCTGGGAGGAAGTCGGAGTGGCCCTATATCGGGCCCCGGAGATCCTTCAACGTTATCGCGGATAAGCCCTCTTCCATCAAGGGGTGGAAGAGCCGGTTTGTTATCGCGGAGGGGAATGTCGGTTCCGATTTCCCTCGGCGATGGGGGGATGTTGCAAGGGATGCGGAGACGCATCCGGCTTTGTCGGCGCAGGAGGAGAAGGACTTGGACGTCCTCCGCAACGGGCAGGTGTTTTCGGCTAACGACCTGCTATCGGAGGGGGCCCTCTTCGCAGCCGGGCTCAGCCCCCTGGACCCGCAAGGTGAGTCTCTTTCGTGCCGTGTATCTTTTTCGATTAGTGTGCTTGATTCTGAGTATGTGTGCTCTATTCTAATAGCTGCAAGGTCGGCGTTGTCGAACCTCTCCAAGAGGAAGAGAGGGAAACGTCCCGGGGAAGGTAGCGGCGCGGACAGTGGCCGGCCCGTAAAAAGGGCTCATGCTTCCGCGAGGAGTCCGCCGGATGCCGGGGCAGTCACTGCAGAAGCGCCGGGGGCGAAGGAGAGCCCGGGGAGGGCGGTTATGGCCTCCGACCCTCTCGTGTTGGAGATATCGGACAGCTCAGATGAGGCTCCGATGGCTCATCCGACCGCGTCTCCCATGAAAGAGGAAACAGCGGCAGATTTAGAAGAGGGGATTGTTGCTGAGGAGGTTGCCGTCCCCGCAGGATCGCCACCGGCTCCAGCAGGAGAGGAAGAAGGGCGGCCGCAGCCGGGGAGGTTCAGGGGGAACTTTCTCTCGGTCTCTCCGCAGGAGAGCACGGCAGCAGCGAGGCAGGTCAGACTGAGGCTTCGGGGGAGCCTGCGGAGGAGACGCAAGTGGTGGAACAGGCCGGGATCTCGGAGGGCCCGGCGGCGGAGACACAAATGGTGGTGATCGAGGGAGGGGCATCGAAGGGGGAGACGCAGCAAGGCGGGAGCTCCGCATTGGGAGCTTCTTCGAGAAAGGTTTTGGGGAGGCTGGCGCTTGGGCTGGCTGAATTATCTGAAGAAACCCAAGCCAGGGCCTTGGTAGAGGAGGCTGGGAGGCTGAAGGCTCTCAGGTGGGGCCGCCCAGGCGGTCCTCAGGCGGGGTTGGCCCCGGCAGCTCGGACGCTAGTATGAGGAGGCGTTCTCGCCATGATAAGTCGGCCTGTATCCGGGCGCGGATCCTTCGCGGACAAGTTTGCCGACCTGGGGTTGGTCGATGCTGCATTCGGGCAGCAAGGCGTGGCAGAGAGTATCCATCTTCTTCCCGACATCGATAATACGACCTTGATGAGGATGACCCGGGCCTATGCCTCGCGGGTGAGTTACTTTTCCTAGCGATAGATGTTTCCGATGACCCCATCGTGGGCGCTTATTCAATTTTTGCCTTTGCAGAGCGTTTTGCTTTCCCGGGCGATTTGCTGGCGCTTGAGTTTGGCGACAGGGGCCAGTGTCCAGGCCCGGAGGGAGAATGTCGAGCTCCAGTCGCGGCTGAAGGTGTCTGAGCAGTTTGAAGAGCTCATGGACACGATGGATAGGAACTTGAAGGGGGCAAGGGCGGCACATCAGGCGCTCTGGCGAGGTGTCCAAGCAGAAGCGCAGGGTGGAGGAGTTAGAGGAACTCCTGGCGAAGAACGACGATGCGTGCTTGGAGTTGGCCAGAATTGAGTCGAAACACTCCGCGGAGGTGCGGCGATGCAGCGGGAACATAGCGAGAGCATGGTCGGCTGGGGAGAGAAGCTGCGACGAGAGGAAGCGTTTAACCAGGATGCTTGGCGAGGTGGAGGAGCGACTGAAGCGCCGCGATAGCGAAATTGCCCATTTGAAGGAGAGCGCTAAGTGGCAACAAGGGGTGATAGCTCGGGTGAACAACGAGCTAACCCAAGCTCAGGAGGCAATTGGAGCCAAGCAGTTGAAGATCAGTAGTCTGCAAGAGAGGTTGAGCTGGTCGGGGCTGATAGGACAAGAGCCAGAGTGAGGCTGAGGAGTTGGCCAAGAGGTTGGCCAGCGAGAGGGGGAGGTATGCTCTTATTTTACCCTTTTGTTTTTCTACTGGGTTCTTGCGATGCCGATTGATTTTGGGTTTTCAGATGGCGAAGATGGGTCGGAGGTTCGGGCTCTTCAAGGTGAGCTCTCGTCCACTCGCAATAGGAGCTCGGAGCTCGAGACGCGGGCTAGCGAGCTCGAGGAGCAAAACGTCATCCTGAAGGCCCAAGTGATTGAGGCTGAGAAACAGACGGCGGAGGCCAACACGCAGCACGCCATACTCAGGGGAGGCAAGACGCTATCAGCGTTGACGCCTTCCATCATGGGATGGAAGAGTGCAAACAGAGGATTCTCAGCGAGCACCCGGAATGGGACCTTTCTTTTCTGAGCGCTGAAGATCCCGAAGATGGCGAGTCTGAAGAAGAGGACGAAGACGAATATGTCGATGTTTCTGACGCCGAACTTGGCGCCGCCCCTGGTCCCAGCGAAGCTGTAGTTTCTGAGGGACGATCGCAAACTGCCGCAGAGGGGGTAAAAATTCAGAGAAGGGCGAGTCTAGCCGCGCTTCTGCAGGTGCTACTGAGGGTTCCTCCAAAGCTGGTGCGGCTCCCGATCTTAGGGCCATTCATGTATTTCATCTTTTAGACGTTGTCAGACGTTTCTTAATAAAGGATTTTCCGTTTCCACTTAGGCGTTTTCCTTGTGTGACCTTGTTGTTGTTTCCGCCTCGATTGTGAGCGACTTGTGGTTTACTGACGCCCTTTGGTCACTCTTACCTCGAGATTGAAGGAAATGCACCGGCTAAACCCGATGGGCAAACCGGGTCGGCCTGGGCCGACGAAGAATAATAGGTCGGCTGGAGCCGACAGGCGAAAATAGGTCGGCTGGGACCGATAGGAAATGTAGGTCGGATGGGGCCGACAGGCAATGTAGGTCGGCTGGGGCCGACAGACAATGTAGGTCGGCTGGGGCCGACAGACGAGATAGGTCGGCTGGGGCCGACAGGCGAAATAGGTCGGCTGGGGCCGACAGACGAATAGGTCGGCTGGGGCCGACAGACAAAATAGGTCGGCTGGGGCCGACAGACGAATAGGTCGGCTGGGGCCGACGGGTGAAAAGGTCTTCGCGCCTTTTACCATTCTGCCAACGCCCTGCTGTCCGCAGGTGATTCGGTTTTTATTTCACCAGAACCGATGATACGGTAGTGGGGGGAATAAAGCTGTGTCAGAGCTTTCCGGAAGGTGCTCTTTTCCCATGCGGATTGCTTTGTTGCATACGCAATCGTCACCATTGGAGGACGTCGCTTTCGAAGGACGATACTCTGGGCCTGCCAGTTTTCGAGGTGTTGGCTGGCGATCACCCGTATTAAATGACAGTGATTCGGGATCAGGAGGAGATCTTCGTACGCGTCATAACCAGGCGGTGGGCTTGGCGCGCAGTGGGGCGCTGCGCCAATCTTGAGAGGCCACGTGGAGGCACGGCTTGGAAGTTTGAATCTCGGGACTCACAGATTGGGTAGCTCATTCCCGGTTCTTTTCTGCCTATAAAAAGGGGAAGAGGGGTCATGCTTGGTTATCCCCAAAGTGCCTTTCCCATCAGAGCTTCTACCATGCTCACTTCTCTGCTGCTACGAGTGGGAGGATCGACTTTTCCTCTCATGGGCTCCTTGCCGCCGGATAGCTGGGGCGACCGGGGAGCTGCCGGAGAATGGCTCGCCCTTAGGGGTGGGTCCCGGAGATCATATGGAGAGCGCACAAGGGGGGCGCAGAGATCATACGGAGAGCGCACATATGCGCTTCCTGTGCGATCTCTGCGGCTCCTGCTCGGAGACGCAGGGTCAGAAGTGCACGCGGGCCTCCCATGCCTCGCTTGAACTTCTCCTCCTTCCTCGATTTGGATTTCCGGGCTCAGCCGCCTAGGGAATCTTTCATCACACAGGAAGGGGGTGAAGGTGCGCCGTTCGCCGACTCCTCGTCCTTGGAATTTGGCGGGGCGCGGCGGCACACACTCGGTTTGGGAGAGCGTTCCAACGCCAAGGTCCGCTGGCTTCCCACCTGCTCGCCGAGGGGTCCCCTGGTTGGATGGTCTGGGATGGCCATCCGATATCTCGGTTGGGTCACCGAGATATCGCTACTACCTGAAGCCAGTCGCAACTATTGGTCCGTGACAACGAGCAATTATCGGCCCTAACCGACTGGACGCGATCACGACTGTCTAGTTGCCCGAGTTTTGTATTTGCCTTTATGCATTTCAATGTTCTTGTAATGCCTGTGAGGCATTTGTAATTGATCATGATCGGCAATAAAGAGAATTTGGTTCTGTTTTTCAATCCTCATCTTTTCTGTGCCGAGCTTGCTATCATTATTGTTTGTGGGGTGCCGAAAGCGTTCCGCTCGTCCTTAGACGAGGGTCTTATGCCGCCCGAACTAGTTGAAGTTCGCGCGCGGCGGTTCAGAGGTCGTTCGGCGAAATATGCTCCTTGCTTAGATCGGGAGTTTGATATTTTCGTGCTTCGCTTTTGCCGGAGCCCGAACTATCGAGGGTCGGCTTTGATCGAAGTTCGGGGAATCTATACCTTCTTCCATTATGGTTTAGGGAACCTGTCGTTCGGCCCTACCGAAGTTCGGAAACATTTGACTTGGCCCTGCCAAGGTTTGGAGAATTTTGCAGCTCGGCCCTGCCGAGGTTCGGAGAAATATTTTACTTTGGCCCTGCCAAGGTTCGGAGAACATTTGACTCGGCCCTGCCAAGGTTCGGAGATTTGGTAGCTCGGCCCTGCCGAGATTCGGGGATTTTGTAGCTCGGCCTTGCCGAGGTTCGGAGAACATTTGACTTGGCCTTGCCAAGGTTCGGAGGATTTTGTAGCTTGGCCCTGCCGATGTTCGAAGACTATTTTACTTGGCCCTGCCAAGGTTCGGAGAACTGGTCACTCGGCCCTGCCGAGGTTCGGAGAACTGGTCACTCGGCCCTGCCGAGGTTCGGAGAATTGGTCACTCGGCCCTGCCGAGGTTCGGAGAACACTTGACTTGGCCCTGCCAAGGCTCGGAGAATTCGTTGCTCGGCCTGCCGAGGTTCGGAGGAACGTTTTACTTGGCCCTGCCAAGGTTCGGAGAATTTCGTGGCTCGGCCCTGCCGAGGTTCGAAGACTATTTTACTTGGCCCTGCCAAGGTTCGGAGAATTTTGTGGCTCGGCCCTGCCGAGGTTCGGAGACTAGTTTACTTGGCCCTGCCAAGGTTCGGAGAATTTTGTGGCTCGGCCCTGCCGAGGTTCGGAGACTATTTTACTTGGCCCTGCCAAGGTTCAGAAAATTTTGTGGCTCGGCCCTGCCGAGGTTCGGAGATTTGGTAGCTCGGCCCTGCCGAGATTCGGGGATTCGGGCTCGAAGGGAGCGACTCAGCTGTCGTTGTAGGCCACAGCGTTAGGTCCACGCGGCGCTTGATAAAGGGGGCGCCAGAGCGGAACGGGCGGTATATTGTCACGCTTTTATTGGTGCGGCCACTCCTCCCGAGGGGGCAAGTTACTGGCCGAGCGCCGGACTTCCACGTTTTTCGAGAAAAGGGGGCGATATTAAGCGGCTTGGGGAAGCGTCGAATGCATTTATTGCGAGGGCCGACAGATTGGAAAATGTTCGCTTGGGGAATTTCGGACGATCTGTTCGCGTTTTCCAATTTTACTCGGGATAGGGCGCGACTCTTCGGATTCCCCGTGCATTGGGACGGTGACACGTGGCGAGTTCTCATGGGTCGGCGGTCGCGGTGCGGCCGATCGAGATACCTGCCTGGTGAGTATAAATACGACCGAGGGGCATAGGTTTCGTTTATCCCTTGATTGAAGTTCGAAAAGATGGCTTCCCCAGCGCGATCATCAGGTGAATCGCGCTCCTCACTTGACAGCCCGCCGCGCTCGGAGGGGAGGTCCACCTCCGTCACGGTTGATGGAGAGAGCCTGGCGTCGGCCTTCGTGACTAACGAGCAGCTCGCGAGGGTCGCCGAACAATTTTTGGATGTATCGGTCAGGGAGGCGGAAGCCTCACGCCGGTTGATGGATCAGCAGAGGGAGGAGATTGCATCCCTGCGTCAGCAAGTGGCTGACCTGACGGGGCGCCCGGAGGAACTGTTAGCCCCCGGGAGTGACTCCGAATTCTGATTCGGGGCCTCCCCTCTTATTTTTTTCTTTTTACTGCTCCTTTGTAGTCCTCCTCTTTATGAATGAAAGATGGATCTTATTTTTGAAGTCCCTTTCTTTAAGAGTTTATGGTCTTGATCTGTGTGATAAATCAGGGGGTTGGCGCGGCCCCGTCGTTTTTTTACGCGCTGATATAGGCTCTTTAAACGACGGGTTATAGGGGTGCCACCCAAAAGATTTCCAGTAGCAGAGAGGGAAATTGTCTAGCCCTGCTCGGGGCTCTCGGCCGATTAAGCGGGGCTCAAATGGCCTCAAGAGGGGGTTTTTGCCAATGGTGGCCTCTTCGTTCGTGTCGACGGTTTTTGTTTAACGTGCTTGTTTTCAAACCGAACAAAGTCCTTCGGGGACTATTTGGGGGGCCGTTCGGTTTTGGTCGAGGCCTCCATACTTCGGCTTTTTCGCTGGGGTTTTAGCCCGAATGATTTTTACCTGGCCTTGCCATGGCTCGGAGGATTCGTTGCTCGGCCCTGCCGAGGTTCGGAGGAACGTTTTACTTGGCCCCGCCAAGGTTCGGAGATTTGTTGCTCGGCCCTGCCGAGGTTCGGAGAAATATTTTACTTGGCCCTGCCAAGGTTCGGAGATTTGTTGCTCGGCCCTGCCGAGGTTCGGAGAAATATTTTACTTGGCCCTGCCAAGGTTCGGAGATTTGTTGCTCGGCCCTGCCGAGGTTCGGAGAAATATTTTACTTGGCCCTGCCAAGGTTCGGAGATTTGTTGCTCGGCCCTGCCGAGGTTCGGAGAAATATTTTACTTGGCCCTGCCAAGGTTCGGAGATTTCCTGCTCAAACAGACAACTCGGTTGTGCCGAGGATTGGTAAGCAGTATCTGTTTCTCCTTGCAATTCATAGCAACATGGTGCATAATGACTCATGCGACAGGTTTTGAGGAAACAGATAAGCAGGAACGTGCTGTGAGGCATGCAAAAAATGAATTCAAAGAGGACATACCCTACTGATAATATTTGCGAAGGTTGTCCGCGTTCCAAGTCCGGGGAATGGACTTCCCATCCAGATCCTGCAGCTTGTAGGTTCCTGGTCCAATAATCTCCGTTATTTGATACGGGCCCTCCCAGTTTGGCGCCAGTTTTCCTTGCTCCAGAGGTTTGGATACAGAAGCTTTCCGGAGGACAAGGTCGCCAGGTAGGAAAGCTTTCCCCTTGACCCGGGAGGCATGGTACCGAGCCATCCTCTGTTGATAAGCAGCCGTCCTGATTCGGGCCTTTTCTCTGACTTCTTCTACCAAGTCGAGGTTGGTGCGGAGTTGCTCGTCGCTGGCTTCCTCCGAATAATTCTCCACCCGCAATGATGGGAGGCCTATTTCCACAGGGATGACAGCCTCTGTGCCAAAAGCCATTCGGAATGGAGTCTCGCCGGTCGGGATTCTCGGGGTAGTTCGGTAGGCCCACAAGACATGATGTAGCTCGTCGGCCCATCTGCCTTGGGCTCTGGAGAGGCGAGCTTTAATTCCCTGGAGGAGGGTCCTGTTGGTTACTTCGGCCGCTCCGTTGGCTTGTGGGTGTCCGACCGAGGTAAGGTGGTGGCGGATTCCGTGTTCCTCACAGAATTGGCGGAATTTGGAGTTGTCAAACTGTTTACCGTTATCGGTGATTATGGTGTGGGGGAGGCCGAATCGGCAGATGATGGACCTCCAAACAAAGTCCCTGGCTCGCGCCTCGGTGATCTGCGCGACCGCTTCGCTTCAACCCATTTGGTGAAGTAGTCGATGGCGACAAATAAGAATTTCCGCTGCCCTATCGCAAGCGGGAATGGGCCGAGGATGTCCATCCCCCATTTGGCAAAGGGCCAAGCGGAGGATATAGAGACTAGCTCGGCGGAAGGGAGTCTTTGGATGCTTGCGTGTCTCTGGCAGGAGTCACAGGCTCGGACTAATCGTCCGCGTCTCTTTGCATGGTCGGCCAGTAGTAGCCCTGCCGCAGCACCTTGTGACATAGGGATCGGCTTCCCAGATGGTTGCCGCAAATCCCTTCATGCACCTCACGCAGAGCATAATCTGCTTCGGATGGGCGAAGGCATCTAAGCAGCGGCATGGAGAAGACCGCTTGTACAGTTGGTTGTCAATCAGTACGTAGTGGGTGGCTTGCAGCTTCAGCTTCCTAGCCTCTCTTCGGTCGAGCGGAAGCGACCCTTCTTTGAGATACTTGAGGATAGGGTCGAACCAGGATGGTTCGGCCTCGACTTGCATCACCCGGTCGGCTTCCGTGATGCTCGGCTTTTCCAGAGTCTCCAGGTGGAATTTTTGCTCGGCATCCATTGATTCCGTGGTGCCAGCCGGGAGAGTAGGTCGGCACGGGCGTTCTCAGATCTGGGGATTTGAATAATTTCAAATTCAGAAAAATGAGGAAGCAAGCTACGCACCTCCTGGAGATACCGAATCATGTTCGGCTCCCGAGCTTCAAACTCTCCCCGAACGTGGCCGGCTACCAACTGAGAGTCGGTGAAGGCGCTGAGTTTTTCCACCTTCAGGTTGCGGGCGATCCGGAGACCAGCTAACAGGGCTTCATACTCGGCTTCATTGTTGGAAGCTGGGAAGGAGAATCGGACGCCATACTCGAAGGTCATCCCCTCAGGACTGGTGAGAACCAGACCCGCACCGGAGTGATGGCGTTGGATGACCCATCGACGTGAAGGAGCCACCGGGCTCCAGATTTTGGCTCTTCAAGGGAGTCTGGGCAGAACCGTCCTCCGGGATGGTACACTCGAGGAGGAAGTCGGCCAGTACTTGGGCTTTGATGGCTGGGCGAGGCTGAAAATGTATGTCATGCTCGCTTAGCTCGACGGCCCATTTGGTCATTCTTCCCGATGTCTCGGGACGGTGGACCACCGCCTTGATGGGTTGGTCAGTTAGGACCGTTACACAGTGTGCTTGGAAATACGGCCGTAGCTTCCGAACTGAGGTGATCAAGGCCAACACCATCTTTTCAATCCTGCTGTACCTCGTCTCGCGTCGCGGAGCAGCCTGCTCACATAGTAGATCGGCTTCTGGATCTTGCCCTCTTCTTTGACTAGCACCGAACAAACCGCGCTCTCCGAAACAGCCAGGTACAAGAATAGGGTCTCTCCTGGGGTCGGGCTGCTGAGGAGCGGGGCGAGCCGAGGTACTTCTTGAGATCTTGGAATGATTTTGGCATTCGGGAGTCCACTGGAAGTTTTTGGCCGATCGGAGAGTTTTGAAGAAGGGGAGGCATCTCTCGGCCGACCGCGCCACAAAGCGGTTAAGGGCCGCTATCCTCCCGGTTAGGCGCTGGACTCTTTAACTGATGCTGGGGGCGCCATTTGTTGGAGAGCTTGAATCTTCTGGGGGTTAGCTTCGATGCCTCGCTGGGAGACCATGAAGCCGAGGAACTTCCCCGAGTTGACGCCGAAGGCGCACTTGGTCGGGTTGAGTTTCATTCCATATTTGCGCAACGTTGCAAAGCTCTCCGAGAGGTCCTCGACATGCTGTGACGCCTCCTTGCTTTTGACCAGCATGTCGTCCACATACACCTCCATGTTCCGGCGATTTGCTCCTTGAACACCTTGTTGACCAGCCGCTGGTAGGTCGCCCCTGCATTTTTAAGACCAAAAGGCATAACTCGGTAACAGTAGGTACCTCGGTCGGTTATGAAGGCGGTCTTTTCTTCATCCTCGGGGGCCATTCGGATCTGATTGTAGCCGGAATAGGCATCCATGAATGACAGCATTTGGTGGCCTGAGGTGGCGTCCACGAGCTGATCGATCCGAGGGAGGGGGAAGCTGTCCTTCGGGCAGGCTTTGTTGAGGTCGGTGAAGTCGATGCAGATCCTCCATTTGCCGTTCGACTTTTTCACCATGACGACATTTGACAGCCAGTTCGGGTAATTTACCTCTCGGACGAAGTTGGCCTTTATGAGCTTGTCGACCTCTTCTTCAATGGCTTTTGCCGCTCTGGGGCGAAGCTTCTCTTCTTCTGCTTAACGGGCCTGTGCCTCTCGTCCACATTGAGACGGTGGACGAGGACCTCGGGGCTGATTCCTGGCATGTCGGAGGCGGTCCAGGCGAAGATGTCGGCATTGCTTTGGAGGAACCTGATCAATCTGTGCCGAGGCTCTCCTTTGAGTAGCGACCCGATCCTTGTGGTTCGGTCGGGCCGAGCTTCGTCCAGCGGTACTTCCTCCAATTCTTCTGCCGGTTCTCCCCGTTGTTCGGCGAAGTCCTCACGAGCGTCTAGCCCGTCAACTTCGGGCATTCTAGACTGAAGGCTCGTAACGAAACATTGCCGAGCCATGGCTTGACTTCCCCGAACCACTCCAACTCCTTGCTCGGTGGGGAACTTCATAGACAGATGCGGGATAGAGACAACCGCTTGAGGGACATCAGGCCAGGCCTGCCGAATATGGCGTTATATGGGGATCTGAGGTCGGTCACTAGAAATCGGTCTGTACATAGTCACAAGGGGCCAGGTTCCCGCGCGGACCGTCAGGGTGACGATTCCTTCCGGGATAATGACGTCGCCGGTGAATCCCATCAGGGTGGAATCCACGGCTCGAAGGTTTTCCATGAGCATTTCATCCTGGCAAACACACCGAGGTACAAAACGTTTACCGAGCTTCCACTATCAACAGGATTCGGCTTACATCATAATTGTTCAAGTTGAGGGATACAACAAGTGCGTCATCGTGGGGGAGCTGTATCCCAAGAAGATCATCATCGGAAAAGGAGAGCTCGCCGTGCGTGCCTTCTTCGGCACCGGTGCATCACCGTCGCCCCTGGAGCTCGATCCGCCGGCCTCCTCAATCATGTTGATACGGCCAACCACGGGCGGATTTGGTGGAGGAGGGAGTTGTGGGAGCTCGGGCTGGCGGTCACCTCCTTGCTGCTGTGGCTCGGGCGCCCTCCTGAACTGATCCAGCCGTCCCCGCCGAATCAATCTCTCTATTTCATTCTTCAGCTGCCAGCATTCTTCAGTGTCATGACCATGCTCCCTATGGTAGCGGCAGTACTTGGCGGGATCTCTTCGGGTCGGGTTCCCTCGGAGAGGTACTGGCCGGGGAAGTTGGCGCTCTATTTCCATGAGGATCTGCGCCCGGGCACAGTCACGGAGATAGCGATCGAATCGCCTGGGAGGACTCCGGGAGCGATTCCTTGGCGGCAGCGGAGGGACTCTTTGGCGGCGAGGCGGACTTGGTCGACGGACGGGACGGTGTCTGTCGGGGACTTTGGGCTCTTGCTTCTTCTTGCTTGCTCAGCGCGGGCCACCCTCCGCGACTCCTCGACCCTAGCGTATTTGTCCGCAAGGGCCATCATATCAGAAAGACATGGGGGGTAGCTGACCTCCATTGCCAGGTAGAAGTCGCTCTCCTTCGAAACTCCCCCCGCCAGGGCGGACATAGCCACCTCATGATTAAGGTGGTCCACCTCTACATGGCCTTGTTGAAACGGCCAAGATAATTCCTCAAGGACTCCCCCTCTCTCTGCTTGACTTCGGAGAGGGAGTCGGATCTTCGTCGATGGCGGCGGCTGCTGACGAACTGGCCAATAAAAAGGCGGCTCAGCTCGTCGAACGAATCGATGGAACCCGGTTTCAAGGCGTTGAACCAGGTTCGGGCGGATCCTCTGAGGGTGGACGGGAAGGCTCGGCAGAGGATCGCATCAGATGCTCCGTGGAACATCATTATTGACCGGAAGCTACTGAGATGGTCGTCCGGGTCGGTGGAGCCGTGATAGGGCTCGACGGCTGGCAGTTTGACATGGGAGGGAATCACTTCCTCCATGATTCCCTTAGAGAAAGGGATGCCCTGCTCTGCCTTGGGCTGGGGCAGATGGGTCTGCTTGGCGGCGTCCAGCTCCTGACGCATTTCCTGGATCTGACGGCGGATCTCCTCTTCACCGGCGAGAGGGAGCTGGGCGCGAGAACCGCAAGGACGGTGTGGAATCATGGTGAGACGTCGCCGGGGAGAGGGAGCGGGCTCGCCGAGATCTGGGAGGATCTCTATCGTAACCGGTTCGAGGGACCGGTTTGTCCCCCCTGGGGCGATGTGGGGGATCCGCTGATTCATGCGGATCAGAGGAGGAGGTCGCCGGCGAGAAGAAGTCGCCGTTTCTTTCTGAGGATGCGAAGCAGGAGGAGCTACAAGGCGCTCCTGAACCAGGTGGGTGAGGGCCTGGACCTGTTGGACCAGCGTAGCGAACTGGTCTTGGGTCACCGGGATAGCAGGCGGCGACGGAGTTTCGACCGGTGGGGGTTGTGGCGCTGCAGCGCCAGTCGGATCAGGCCTCTGGGAAGCGACCTGATCTTGGGCATCAGAGGCTGCTCTCCTTCGGTTGGCCATTGGAGAGGTTCTTCTCCGGATTTAGATCCTTGTCTCCTTTCTTCAAGTTTTAATGGGACTTGAGACCCTTCCTCTAGCGCCAATCTGTTGCCGCCGGGATCCGTCCTCCGACTCGGGCGCGGTCGATCTCCAGGGAGAGGGGTGCGGCGGACCTGCAAAAAGAAGCCCACACGCGGAGGGACGCTGGGGGTGGTCCTCCACGGAAGACCCTCCGACGCTCAAGTCAGTGGAGAAGAAATCGGCGATCAACCAGACAGTGGGGAGGTGGATCTCTCCGGGAGACCTCTCCGGGGGCGGCCAATCGGAGGCTCCAGAGGGCGGGAGCACCGACGAGCTGCCGGAAGAGAGGAGAGTGAGAGTGGGGGCGCAAGCGCGCAAGTGTGCGTACAGAGTTGCGTACCTGGGGGAATGTGTGAGACTGATATTTATAGACTGTCTTTGGGTCTTGAGCGCCTTCTGGAAGGTTCGGAGGTTGTTACGATACGGAGACGAACAGAATCAGGCCGTTGTGGGGCCGTTAGAATCCGCATCTTGTTTGTTCAGAGATTGACGGCTGGGAGAGCTCCTTGACGCCTCGAGATCTGGTTGAGTAGGCCTGGGGCGGTTATGATAGGCTTTAGGCCACGTCCCGACATGATTCCTTGTCTAGGATGCCGTTTCGATAGGCTTGGGGTCTCCCGCCTCAAGTTCCGCGGAGGTAAGTGTTAGGTTTCGGATTGCAAATGAAGCCGAGCTACGGAGGCCCGGAAGGGCCGAGCTAGAGAAGCCCGGAGGGAGCCGAGCTATGGAAGCCCGGAGGGAGCCGAGCCACGGAAGCCCGAAGGGGCCGAGCTATGGAAGCTCGTAGAAGCCGAGCTACGGAAGCCCGGAGGGGCCGAGCTACGGAAGCCCGGAGGGAGCCGAGCTATGGAAGCCCGGAGGGAGCCGAGCCACGGAAGCCCGGAGGGGGCCGAGCTATGGAAGCCCGGAGAAGCCGAGCTACGGAAGCCCGGAGGGAGCCAAGCTATGGAAGCCCGGAGGGAGCCGAGCCACGGAAGCCTGGTGGGAGCCGAGCTATGGAAGCCCGGAGGGGCCGAGCTACGGAAGCCCGGAGGAGGCCGAGCTATGGAAGCCCGGAGGAGGCCGAGCTACGAAAGCCCGGAGGGGCCGAGCTACGGAAGCCCGGAAGAGGCCAAGCTATGGAAGCCCGGATGGGACGAAGGGAGGAGGTTAGCCTTAACCGCCTCGCACGGATATTAACGTAACGACGATTTTACCCCTCAACAAGTAGTGCTTCTTAAAAGTGTCACTTGAAGTAGTGTTCCTAAGAACTTTTTGAACGATGAATATAGAAAACATTATTTAAAATAATATTTTTTATTTTTATTTTATTTTTATAAAATTTTTATTTTTTACATCAATTGTAAAACCGGTGTTATTTGGCATCGGCTAAAAAAAAAAAGCTCGAAAAGAATGCACAAACATAATTAGTTTCCTTATATTTAAGTATAAGGCCAATAAAATAAAAATAAAAAGGTTAAAACATATTTATTTTTATCTTTACTTATAAAAATAAAAAGTATTAGTCTTTATTTTTATTTAAGTATTAGTAATCTCTTCACCAATCAAATTTTTTTATTAGTTAAAATTATGATCCCTGCTGTTCTACCATCAACAATGATGGTAAAATTAAGGGATGCTAGCAGGAGTTGTCGATTGTTGGAGAATAAAAAATCAAAAGAAAATAAAATGTTAAAAAAAATATGTACTATATTCAATGCAAAACATGCCTATTGTACGGTAATTAATCATGCACATATAACTATGCGTGTTTAAAAATATTTTATTTTTTTACACCGTAATTACATATGCATGCGTTAGTCATCATGCATGCGTGAAAAAAAAAAAAAAAAAAATTATTAAGGTCATGTCGGCAACGCTGCCAACCCTTCCAGAAATTAGGCGGCCGTCAGAAGTAGCACGTGCGTGGCATAAAATAACAATGTCGGTGCACTGGGTCACCACCGATGATGGCCTTTCCCTCGACGACCACTGCACCGAAAGACGTGTCCAACGTAACGAACGGATAGAGGATGCGAAGGCATCATGATTGTTGCCGCGAAATTTTGCTCTCCGCCTTGAATGCAGCTCGATTCCAAAATTTAAACGCTAATTTTTTTGCTTAAATAAAATCTGCAAGATAGTTCAATGAGTATTGAAATGATTCTCTACGAAAGATTTTTCGTTGTTCAAATCAATAAAAATTTATAGCATATATGAAAAGAAAGTTTTTACAGAAAAGTTTCTCAAAGTGAATGCTTCAATGAAATTTTTTTCAATTAGAGTATCAATGCAAGCATACATGAGATACTTTAGGACTAAGATATTTATAGACGATCATCTGATTCCTTGGAAACGTCATAACGGATCCAAAAACTGTTCAAATTCAAATCGAATTTTAAACAAACTTTGTTACGAGGCCGGTGGGATCCGTATCTAATTAGTTAGAGGATTGATGACCAGAAAAGTTGATTAATGCTTTGAGATTCGAAGATTCTATAGGCCCTAGGCCATTTCGATAGACCTTAGGCCACTTTCGACATTATCCGCATAATTTTTCGTTTGAGATCTTGTTCAACTGTTATGACTTAGAATTCTCTTGTGTTTGGTTCCGCAGAGGTGCTTAAGGCTATATTTGGATATTTGGAGGGGAAGGAAGGAAAATGAAGGATTGTTCTCTTTCTCTTGTTTGGAAATGATGAAAGGGAAAGGAAGGGTTGCTCTTTTTTTTTTTGGATAGAAGGGAGGGAAAGGAAGAGAAATAATTTTGTGACAATTATATCCCTCCAGAATAGGGAATGAATCGTGAAATGAGAGAATGAAGAATAGAAAACGAAGGGATATTTTGGTCTTCCATAAAAGTATGACTTAAATATTTTTTCCTTCCCTAGCTTACCTCCTGTTGCGGCCGAATCACGTATGAGGAACGTCGGGCAGGCAGGGATCGCCGTGTCAGCAGAGAGATCACCGTCTTCCTCCGAGAGCCTGCAAAAAGTCCCGGGCCGGTGGTTCCGGCGAGGACCCTCCGACGCCCAAGTCAGTGAGTCGTCGAACAGGAATATGATCTGTGTAGAATGGCATGAGCCTGAGTTTTCGAGAGAGAGTCCCCTTCGCACGGAGCTCGGGTTCTCCCTTTATACCTGTTGGGAATCCCGCATACATCGGCCAGTTGGAACCATCGAATCCGCTTTATCGAACGGTAAGTTGTTGGACTGTTGCGGGATAGGGGGCCGCTTATAGCGGTAACTGCTGATCAGGCCGGCACTTACCCGTGATCTTGGTAACCGGGCTGTTCGGCGATAGACCCTAGATCGCGGGGTTTGTTGCCTAAGACTAATCCTCATATGATGGCTGACAATGGGGCTCAGGCTGAGTGGCGGCGCTAGAGGTCGAAGCCGAAACCTCAGGACTGGGACTCACGAAGGCCGACGCTGAGGCTGGCCTTGAGGACTAGTGCTGAGGGTCGACGCTGGAGGCCGACGCTGGTGGCCCGCTCTGAGGACCGACGCCAGCCACAGGTGTTAATGCATAGTTGGTCTTTGATGCTGAAGCTGGAGGCCGATGCTAGTGGTCAACTCTGGAGACTGACGCTGGAGGCCGACGCTGGAGGCCGACGCGAGTGGTCAGCTTTGGAGACTGACGCTGGGGGCCGACGCTGGTGGCCGACGCTGGAGGCCGACGCTGGAGGCTGACGCTGGTGGCCGACGCTGGTGGCCCTGGGTTTTATTGTCACATCATTGCTTTCGAAGGTTGTGCCCAAGATAATATCACCCCAGGGAAACCGCCATCCGTATCATATGCCCCCCCACCCCTGAGGTTGGTGAGCGTTTACTTACCTGCGAAAGGGGGTGTGAACATCATCTAGGGGGCCGGTTTCCACATTATCGCTTTTGTTGGGATTAGGGAGGATTTCCCTCGGGCAGTGCAACGAAAAGGCGGACGGCATCATTGCGGTAAGGTTAACGCCTCCTTTTACATTGGCAGTCTTTTCGATCTTATCGTACCGTCGGGCCATCGAAGCGCCTCCCTCCTGAATACGGACGCGTGGTCGAATCGGACGGTTAGAGGGGGTTTCGAGATGGAGCAATGATGACGAACTGCCCTTATATTGCTATCTTCCCCCCTTTCTTCCTCCATTGCTTTCTTTTGAATCCGCCAGCGTCCGTCTTCTGTTCAGTCCTGTGCTCTGTCTTTGGCTTACGTCCTTCTTTCCAGGTTAGTCCTTTATGGCTTCTTCTCCCTCTTGATCCATCTCTGGTTCTTGGGGGGGCTCCCACCGCTCTTCTCAGTCTGAGTCCCCGCCCGTCCAGTGGTCTACTTCATCTTCTCACCATTCACAGGAGCCGCGACCAGGCGATCGTCCCCTAACCGGGACTCGCCCGGTTGGCGGGCGAACTTCTGTTCGGGCCCGGCCGGCGGTCGCCGGCCCCTCTAGAGTTACCAAGGAGTCCCCGAAGGGACTGCGTCGTCTACGTCCGTCCAGGACATTGCAAACCTAGGGATTAGGTACGGCTTTCCTCAAGACCTTCACTTTTTTGTTCCCACTTCGGCTGACAGGGTAACCTCTTCTCGTTCCGGAAGAGTCGCCTTGTATGAGGC
This sequence comes from Calamus simplicifolius, assembly GCA_900491605.1. Classification (NCBI taxonomy): domain Eukaryota; kingdom Viridiplantae; phylum Streptophyta; class Magnoliopsida; order Arecales; family Arecaceae; genus Calamus; species Calamus simplicifolius. The sequence goes on from UESW01004004.1 coordinate 487,504, forward strand.
CTTTTTTAAGGCAGGGCTCCGGTTACCGATCCACCCCTTTATTCTCAACCTCATGGATCGGTATTCCTTGACCCCATCCCAACTGGTTCCCAATTCGTTTCGAACTATCGTTGGTTTTTTAGTGCTCTGCCATCTGCAGGGTATAGAGGCTAGCATTTCCTTGTTCCGCAGCTTCTATACCCTCCGTAAACAATCGGGGTGGTGGTCTTTTACTCCTAGACCGAATAGGATTCTTAGGCTGTGTCTTCCTTCCTCCGTCAAAGGGTGGAAGGACAAATTTTTCTTCGCGGACGTCAGTGGGGTTCGTGGAAGCTGGGGGGAGCCCAATATTGATGCTAACAGGGATGCCTCCATCCTTCCACGAGACCGGGTGGCGTTCGGGAAGCTCTTGACCGCCGATATTCCCAAGTGCAATAGACTGATAGCCGAAGAGAGTCTTCAACGCGCTGGTCTGGTTCCCGCGAGGGGTTAGCACTTAGACCATTCACCTCTCATCTCTCTTTTTTTTTTTTTTTTTTTTTTTTTTTTTTAACTATTCTTGGCTTGTGTAGGGATGGCGCCGACTATTCATAAACTTAAACAAGTCGCTGCCAAGAAGAGGAAAGCCGCGGGGACTGCATCCCCTAACGAGGGAAGGGTTGCTGCCAAAGTTCCTAGGAGGGCCGACGCTGCGAGGGTCGGTATTAAAGAGACCGACGCTGAGGCGGCCGACGCCAGTGGGACAGCAGTCGTGAAGCTCCCACGCACCAAGGTCCTGAAGAAGGGCGGCCTCAAAAAGGCCGACACCGGGGGGGCCGACGCCCAGAAGGCCAAGACGGTGGGGTCCGCGCGTATAGGCGAGGTGGCCCAGCCCCCCGCCGAGGAATCTGTGGCTACGGCCGGGGCCAACAAGGGGGTGGAGCGAGGCCAATTGGTGGGTGAATCTCCAGCTCCAGCTCCTTCGATCATTTTGCTTAATGTATCTCCTGAGGGAAAGGCGCCGTCCCCCGGGCGTAAGGAGAAGGTAAAGCTCCGGCGGCATTAGTGGTGACTCCAGCCACCGCCTTGCCCCCTATGGGAGCGACAGCTGAAGCGCCCCTGCCCACTGGAGAGCCAGAGGCGGCAGGCTCTGGAGCAGGGTCAACCTCCACGGGTCCGGCGCCTAAGGAAGGGAGGAGCATCGATCCTTCCTTCCAGTCGCTGTTGGCGAACCATAGCCGCTGGGCTATGCGAATCATTGAGGAGGCTTCAGTGGAGGAGATGCAAACATACCTCCGAAGCCGGGGGCATGCTACTTTCTTTCGCGAAGCCTCGATGGCGCATCTCTGGGTGAGTCTTTGCACTACCATTGTCCTTTTCCTTTCTCTTCTTTTTCTTATATCAAGATGTCTTTTCCAGGCCTTGAACTCCCTGGTTGCCCTCAAAGATCTTTGGGCTATGAACGATGCTGCCGTCGAGCAAGCCCATGAGGAGATGTTGTCTCTCCAGATCAAGGCGGAGAGGGCGACGATGGCTCTAGAAGATACTCGGGCCACCCTGAAGGGCGAGGTTGAGGCTATTCGGCTTAGAGCCGAAAAGCTGAATACGCGCTGGAAGTGGCTCAGCGCCGTGCCGCCAACGAGCTGGACAACGCTCAGGTGGCGGAAGAGAAGCAAAAAGCTGCCGAGGAGAAGCTGACGGTAGTAGAGCAGGAAGCCAATGCGGCTAAGGAAGCCATCCGCCAGCACATGATTAGAATCGCGGATCTGGAGGTGGCAGTGGCGGAGGCCCAAGGAAAAGCCACCGAGGCGGAAGAGAAGGGAGCCAACGCCGTAGAGGACTATAAGAAGTCAGCAGCCTTCGATGACGAGGTAGCTGAATCAGCGGCGTCAGCTTATGACGCCGGCTTCCAAGATTGCAAAAAGAAGATACAGGAGCTTTACGACTTGGAAGATATCGAGGAGCTGCAGCCTGACGATGTCCCTGAGGACGGCACCCCGCCTTCGGATGCCCATTAACTGCTTGTTGTTTTTCTTTATCGGCAATTTTGTAAACTTCACGATCAATGGATATTTTTGATTTCTTGAGCTTCGTTTGTTCGAA
>UESW01004004.1:500528-563449 GCA_900491605.1 Calamus simplicifolius
AAAAAAAAAAAAATCCTCTACTTAATCACTTTGGATTGATTTTTCATCTGATATTGAGTGGAAGATTTTCCATATTGGAGGGAAAAAGATTCCATCCTTTTATCAATATTGAAACTAGAATATTTGGAAGATTTGAGTGGTTTTCACTTAAAGACTGGTGCATAAGATTTTGTAATGGCCATAAATCTTGAATACATAACAGCATCAAATAGTGTCAAAGTAGAAAGATTCTCACAATGATTGCATGTTTCAAGTTTTTATGAGAAAAACATGATGCCACTTCAACATGACATCTAAAGGGGTGCCAACGAGAATGTGCCCACTACGCTAATGCCATGGAAAAGGTAGACGAGCATATAAAATGAGAAAACAAGATGAAGGCTGTGTTAAAGTGGGCAGGTAAGTTCATTGCTATATATGAAACGTCTTTGATCTATCCAAAATATAAGGGGACACAAAGTTCCCCAAAAAGGTTGACTATTCAACCTAATCCACGTATGCAATGACTGTGAAATCATACTGTTGATTATGTAAATGCCATATAGAACCATGCTGTTTTGGTTCTTAATCCCTCTCAGCGGCCTTTAAAATTCCAGGTCAGCATATAAATGAAATGGATTATGAAGGACAACAAAGCTTTAATGAGGCTTTCATTAGGAGAGGTACTCTATCAAATTTGAAGTTACGTGAAAAGAAGGGTAAGACTTAAGGAAACATGGATGGGGATCATGAAAAAAGATATGAAAAAGATTGAAAGAACATTAGAGATGGCCTTAAATAAGCATGCCTAGCAAATGGATCCATAAAATAAACCCAAACTAGTTGGGATAAAGCTGGATAATTACAGTTATAGAGGACAGTAGAGTTAGATTAGGGTATTGGGGCTTTAATTCTTAGGATTTGCCAATCGCTCCAAGTTATTTCTGACCGCAAGTTGATAATCCAAAGATATCCAATTTTTAGTCATCCATGGTTTGAGTTCTCAAACTGGCTGTGGGTCATTAGAACCCTTCACGTGGGTTACCAAAGACCATAGAAACATAAAATAGAAAAACATGTGAGAAGGGAGTTAAATGGTGGATGGAATGTACGGAAGATAAATGTTGATCTTTCTCTTGATGGCTCGTAACATTTGATAACAACAAGCAAAAGAAATGTGCAGTTTAGCATTATAAAGTCATTATATGTGGTGCAAGATACCAGATTAAATAAAGGCTCGAGGTAGAGACTAGAGGTCACAAGGCATGAGATGAACAAATTTCTAAAGCAAAAAATTTCTTCACACTTCAGCAGAAATTACAAGAGAATCCTGCAACTCTATTTCTAAAGTTGCTTTGAGAAAATGCTATCCCTAAAGCATCTCACACCTGATGAAAACCAAAAATCTGTACTCAAATTTCCCTATCAAGCATGTAAATTCATCTGCAATTAAAATTCTACACAAATCATTTTATCATCATCAAAAGCATTGAATAAGCAACCAGCCAAAATGTTGATCAGTTAATCAAAAGAAGTTTGGTAAAACATCCCAATTGAGAATCATGATGTATTAGTATTGGTAAATGGCAATTTATACATTTTCTGAGCTCCAATGCCCAGAATGGAGGCAGTGGTAGATTGGAAGAACACTTCAATGCCATAGTGTATTAGTAAATTTCTTTCACTTTTAGTTGTTAAGCCCACAATCCAGCCTTAGTCATGCTCCCTTTCTACCCAGAAATATTTTCATCAGTAGCTTTTCCTCAAACATTTATTTTTCAACAACATATGGTCTTAAAACATAAATCAGATGCTCCTCAAGATATATTACTAATGCTCAATCTCTCAAGTTATGTTGATATTTACCTCCTAGATCATGCAACTTCCATTTCCTGATCATTCTAAAAGGGCAGCCTAGAGCACCAAGTTGCGACCATTGCTAGGTCTGAGGAGGGTCAGATGCATGCAGTCTTACTCCTGCTTGCAGATAGGTTGTTCTAATGTGTTGAACCTATAACTTGCAGGTCCCAATGGAGCAATCTTATTACAACACCAACACCCACACCCTATTTATATATCATTCTGTAGTTTGAGTATCATTAAAAAAAATTGTAGATGAAAGGATGTTTTGCTAGAGAGTTCATGATGGACAAAAATACTAGACACATGAATAGAGCACAATAAATTTACCAGCCAAGTAGTGAGATGGTGACTTGGAGGCCCTAGAAAGGTGAAAGCTAATACCACAATAGAAAAAAATAGTTCCGAGCTCAAGCTAAATCCAAATTCCAACCACTATTTGCATATGACTAGCAAAACAACAATTATTCAAGTTGTCCCCCAAATATTTTGCTTTCTTGTTCTTTAGCTCAAAAAAACCCATGCTGATTCCCAATACATTGTCTTAAAATAAAAAACACAAAGGAAACATTTGGGAGACTCTAAATAACTTTTAAAAAATAAAATAAAAGAAACCTTGAGCCTGTCAAAGGGATCTTGCCAGCTCAACAGAGACAAAGGCTTATGGTCTCTTAAAATTGTTGAAAACTTCATAATTTCCTTACAAACATCGAAGTGAAAACCTTTATCCATGGAAGGAATATTGGGAAGACTTCACTGTGAGTTTGTCCTTGGCAGCACATTGCCAAAAATATACTCGCTCTCAAGAAACAACCAGTCAGCACTTGTGGAAGACGGAGAGAACAATAAGCAGAGAATAAAAATCAAAACTAAGATAAGAATGCAAATTTGGGGATTGCAAACCAAAAGAAAGCAGAAAATCAGTTGATTTTCTACCCTTCTTCTGAAGAGATTTCTGCCTTTCTCAGCATAGCATTCACTCTCCCAAAGCTTAGGGAATAGGATGAGTTAGATTGTTTGAAACAGCAATGGTGAAAATACAGCAAGCATTTGGACCAGCAAAAAGACATTGTAGATCGTACTGTTATAAACGTTGACTGGAAACTTAAAAACAAATTAGGACAGCCCACTCAGTAAATGCTGCTAACCAAGTTATTGACTTATTAATTAAAAACATCGACCAAGGGGAATGGTGGATTATATGCTCTGTACTGAAAGATAAACAAGGGACAGACATATACTTTACATTTCAAGATGTCTTTTTTGGGGGAAGTCAATGATATACTGGTGCATTTTGGTGGCATGCATTGGGCCTCCACAGATTTTTAAGTTCTTGTCACCGGCCAAACTTTTATCTTGCAATACTTGCATCATATTTTAATAGATAGAGAGAAAGCAGTAGCTGCCATAAACACAGTATAGGCAGATAATGGTTCAATGATTCCTAGGCTCAGGTCCAAGGAATATTATAAGTACTTGGTCAATTGGTGTTTCAAGTAAAGGTCCTTGAGGGCAATACTACAGTTAATCTAATTTATAAAGAGAAGAGCAGTCCCATTTACAATAATTGAAAATTCAGGAACAATGCAGTAAGAAGATATGCAAACAGCAACATTCATATATCAAGACCACATAAAAGTTCTGCTAAGCATAACTCAGGTAGCTCCAGCATAAATAGACCATCCATATCATGAGGGAAATTATTTACCTTCTCTAGGAACTAAAAGGCTGAAAAAACTACAAGAACCTTCAAGTAATGTCTAAGTTGGCGGTAATTAACATAAAATGGTTGCTTTCTCCTACATAGCATAATTGATGTTGCACTCATGTGCTACCAGGAGCATCATTGCCCCCTGCTGGCTTGCGATTCAGATATCGTATGACAGCATCTTCAACCCTATTTTAATTCCACAGGTAAAGTCAGTCATTAGTGAGTGTATGAGAAAAACAATTGAAAAAGGATAAAATGCATTAATTAAAATTCTACCATGGTTGGTTATAGAAGTCAGAACGGCGTTCCCTTTCAACATTACGGCTTGCTTCCCCAGCAACAAGCTTCAAGTCCCTACTCTGAGAAGCAATCAAAGCATTTATAAACTCCACTGGAGACTGACTGAACCCAAGAAAGAATGCCCTCCTCCTGCGGTGCTCATGAATCTTCTTAATAGAAGCACAAATAAATTCATCACAGGCCTCGATTTCCTTGAGCTTCTCTGTGCTGGCAAGGAAGGCCGACATTTCTCTCTGTAGTGGGAAAGGAACATCAACCAGCACATCATAGCAAGCATTGCCCACCGCATTATTCCCTGAAAGCCTAATCCTATGCTCCAAATGAATTGGTTGTGGAGCAAATAAATGCTGTGAGATCTTCTGTGACACCATGGCAAACTTCATCTTGTCTTCTCCAAACACCTTCTTCAAAGGTGGATCACAAGCAAAATAGGATGGATCACTAGGGTTCTGCAACTTTTTTGCCTTGACATACTGCCATATCCCAGCTATAATTCTGGCACGTGTATCAACCTCGATGCCAAGAACCTCCATCAAAGCAGGTGACAACTTATACTTCTCGGGATTATAATTCATCTCTAGCCTTATACTGGCAGTGAACTCCTTTTCTCCTTTCCGCTTAACTTCGAACCCTTCTTGTGGTGTTGGTGAGCGTGAATTCTCCCATATGATTGTTGGATTTTCTGGGTAGAGAGTCGGGTCAAGAGCAATGGTGATCCTCTTAAAGAAAGATGAGAACTTGGGGTACAAAGGATTGGGCTTGGGCAGACCACCAGCAGGGTCGAGATCCACAGCATCATCTAATATCCTACCAATGATCTTCAGCGACCACGAGGGGGGCTCGGTATTCTTTGTCTCAGGAATTGTGCGGGTCTGGTTGGCAAAGGTATTGAAGACATAAATCCTGAGGGTCTTCTGCATGGAAGGAGGATTTCTTAAGGCTTCTTGGATGTCAATCTTCTTCCTTGCAAGGGCCGCATCGACCCGGGCCTCAAATTCAAGCAACTGGGTGTAAAGGGCGGATTCAGGCAAGAGAGCAGCGACCCGGTCGGGCAGCTGCTTCTCCGGAAGCTTCCGTTTCTTCCTCCTGGCAGCAGGGGTCAACTCGGCTGACTTAAAGCTAGGAGCAGCCATAGAAAAGACAGGTGCCGGGGGACGAGTCGGCGGCTTCTGAGGGGGCCTTTTAGCGGCCAACATCCCGGGGTTGGAGAAGGAAGGGGAGGAGGCTCCGACGGGGCCGAGCACGGCGTTTCCGAGCTGGACCTGGAACGGGGAGTGGAGCTGGGACTGGGCGGGGGTCTGACCGAGACCTTGGAAAGGGGAACCACCCGATGCCTGAGGAAGCGAAGGAGGGCGGAGATGGGAGAGCTGGTTGGCCGCCAGCGAGCCCATACCTGGGTTCACCAGAGGCGACGGCCCCCCGATTGCCCTCGATTGGTTGTTGCTGTTCGACGCCATTCGACACAACAAAAACCCTAGAAAATAAAATCCTACCTCGAGATCGCTCCAAATCCCTTCGGCAAAGCGATGCCCTAATCGATCGTAGGAGAGATGGAACCCGATTGCACTGGAGATTAAGAAGACAATTCCGTAGACGCTTTCGGAGATTGAAGGTGGTTTTCCTTGGAGAAGCGCGACGAGAGCCGATCTACGGCGAGGATCACGATGGCTCTTCTCCACCGCACCGCCTCCAGGGCGCCTCGCCGAGCCTAAACGACGAAGAGCGACCACCGACAATGGAACGGCTTGGCATATATGGATTGCCGGCAGGACTCGAGAGACCCCCACCCTAAAATAATAATATTATTAATCTAATACAATAAATAATTATTTTTCAAATAATTAAATATGAAATTTTATATTAATTTTGTGAATTCCAATCTTTTCCTATGTTACGTCCAAGCGCCCTCCCTGATTAAACCCCTTGTTTTTAATTAATTTTTTTTTTCACAAATAAAATCCTGTTAAGAAGGTTTTGAATTTTTATAGAGCTTGTTCCTCTTCTAAGAGGCCAAGTCATGATGAATTTAAATAGTGAAAAAGTCCCTTATGATAATTCAATTAAAAGTAATCTTAGCCAATAAAACAAAATGAACAATTATTTTTTTTATATTCTTACCACATCCCAATAATGAAAATTTCTCTATTTTTTTGTCTTTTTTTCTTAGTTATTTTTATTTCATTTACTTTGTAATCAAATAGGGGATTAAAGCTCAAATCTTATAGTCTAAATTTAGACGTAAGGATTTTTAGACTCATAATTTACTTTTTATCTGGCTAACATATGAGCTAAGAAAATACATGAAAATAGAAGAGTATAAAGATTTTTTTAAAAAATAAAGAATTGAGGAGGAAGAGGAGAGTGATGTTGATTACTAGCATGCTTATTCAACTAATAAGGATTTAAGTAGGCTTTTGCTATAATACTGGATGTATAAATGATATTGTAAATAAAAAATAAAAAATCCAAGGGCTAAGACTTGGCAAAGAAGCTTTTTTTTTTTTTTTTTGGTACAAGCGGACGATCACACTCATCTAGTGTGAGTCAGCCCAGAAAGATCCGAGTACAAAATTTGCTTCAACGGAATAGGGCAGGGATCACCAACACTCCACGTCCACGACCCGGCATGCTGGGCCACAAAGGATGCAACCCAGTCCGCCGCCGCATTGGCCTTCCGGAAAATATGGCGGATCTGGACGCTATCCACATCCCGCAGCATAGACCAAATATCCCTAAGGATCGGATTGGTATGACCAGCAGGGCAAATCATCTTCTTCAGCCAAGAGATGACCGTCATGGAATCACCCTCGATGAAGAGCCTCTGAACGTGAAGAGTACGAACAGCAAAAGAAATACCCACCCAGGCCGCATGAAGCTCAGACATGGGGACAGAGGAGTCAAGAGAGCCAAATCCTCCAGCAGCCAATAAACCACCATGAGTACCGCGGATAACAAAGCCAGATCCAGCAGCTCTACCACGGACACTCCCGTCAAAGTTGAGTTTGACCACCCCTGGAGGAGGGGGTTCCCAAGAAATGAAAACCGTATGCCGGTTCGCTGCCGGAGCAGCAGGGAAACCCCAGAGGCCAAAGGTGTCAAAGCCAACATGAGCATAGTCCGCCGTCAAGAGTCTAATCTTCCTCACAATGCTAAGAGTGGAAAGATTTTCTCCAGTAAAGATGAACAGATTCCTAGACAGCCAGATCTGGTACGCCGTAGTAGCCCACAAACTTTTCTTCTGAATAGAGCACTGCCGGAGATCAGAAAGAAAGGAAGAATGATGAGAGCCCAAATCATCATGGCTACCAGTGTAACCTATCATGATCTAGACCTGTCTAGCTCTGGGGCAGCGAAAGATAGCATGATCAGAAGATTCCTCCTCCAGAAAGCATAAAGGACAGGTCGGCTGAATAGATAAGCCCCTACGCGAAAGAAGACCACAAGTAGGGAGACAGTCCCACATAAGCTTCCAAATGAACAGCTGAACCCTGGGGATAATAGGAAGCTTCCAAATCCAAGCAGCATCAACCGAACGCTGGGAAGAGGCCTAAACAAGTTGACCAGATCCCTAGAGGGGGCCTTGGAAAGACAGGTTCTCTGCCAGATCCTGGTGTCCGAAGAGTGTTCAGAGATAAGAGGCATCGAGACAATCCGATGGGAGAGATCCAATCCAAAGAAACTGGTCACCAAGGGGATATGCCAGCTGGGGGATCAGAGGAGATCAGATCCTTAACCCTTAAGTTAGATGGGACATCAATGCTGATGAAGGATGGCCACCTAGAAAGAGGAAGCTCAGCAATCCATGAATCCTGGACAACATCAATCGAAGAGCCATCTCCAATCATCCACGAAGTATGCTCCAAAACAGTCTGGCCATAATGACAAACCGCCTTCCAGAAGGAGGAACAACCACGAGGCAAAGAAATAGACGAGTCAGACAACCATCACCATACCTCGATCGCATCAGCGAACTCCAGAGGCAATGCGGCTCCAGTAGGAATCTCGAGCATGTCTAGCAATAAGGGCCTCTCGACGAGTAATAAGAGACTGAATGCCAAGACCACCCTCTTGGATAGGCATACAGACCATATCCCAAGATAAAAGATGCATCGTGACCTCCTTGCATAGAAGCCCACAGAAAGTCGCGAAAACATTTTTCAATCCTCTTCAGGCAGGTAATAGGAATAGCATCATTCGACATAAGATACAAGGGAAGAGAGGACAGAACCGAGCGAATAATAATGACTCTGGCCATCATCGAAAGATTAGTGACCTGCCAGCTCTCTATGCGATGACGAACCTGCCTCTCAATCGCTGCATAATCAGAACATCGGGGACGTCTCCCAGTTATGGGAATCCCCAAATACATAAGCTTATCCGCCTGAGAAGTAATACCAGACAACTGAATAATGACTTCTCTGGTGGTCCTGGGAGTCTTCGGGCTGAAACATATAGAGGATTTGAGAAAATTGTCCTTTTGACCCGAGGCCTGACAATAGCTCTGGATAATAGTATGAAATGACGCAGCATCATCTACAGAGGCCCTGCCCAACAGAATACAGTCATCAGCAAAAAGTAGGTGAGAAATGGAGGGCCCCTCAGACTCGGCCATAAAGGGAGTGATCCGACGATCAATCTGAGCCTGACATAAAGCACGAGAAAGATCATCCACAGCCAAGATAAACAACAATGGAGATAAAGGGCAGCCTTATCTAAGACCCACTGAGGAGTGAAAGAACTCAGACGGGCTACCGTTGACGATCAGAGAAAAAGAGGGCCTTTCAATATAGGCCATAATCCATTCAATAAACAGACCATCAAACCCAAACTCCAAAAGAGTGCGATACAAGAAGGCCCAGCACATGCGATCATAAGCACGCTCCATATCGAGCTTAACGGCCATAAGACATCGGCTGGCCGGGGCACGCTGAAGGTCATACATAAACTCCTGGGCTATAAGGACGTTATCAGAAATAGACCGTCCTCTGATAAAAGCCCCCTGCTCCACAGAGATGAGGCGAGGGATCACCACAGCAAGGCGGCTAGCTAAAAGACGAGCACAGACCTTGTACAATGTAGTGCAAAGACTAATCGGCCGAAAGTGCTGCGGGAGGGAAGCATCCACATGCTTTGGCACCAAGGAGATATAAGTCTGATTCCATCTAAAGGAATATGTCTAGCATGGAAAACATCCAGGATAGCCTGAACAACCTCCTGTCCGATAATGTCCCAATAATGACGAAAGAAGAATGGCGGGAACCCATCAGGTCAAGGGGCCTTATCCGGCCCAAGCTCCCAAAGGGCCTCCCTAACCTCATCAGCAGAAATCGTCCGAATAAGCATGTCATTATCCACAGAGGAGACCTTCCTAGCCTCCGGAACCTGCACAACCGGGCCTCCAACACCTAAAGACTCAGTCCATCTAGACTGGAAGAAATGAAGAAGAAGATCCGGATAGAGTGGAAATCCTCCCGAATATTCCCCTCCTCATCAACTAACCTCCGAACCCTATTACCAGCCCGCCTCTTTAGGGTAGCCTGATGAAAGAATCTGGTGTTACGATCCCCATCACAGATCCATTGGACCCTAGACCGCTGCCACCAGTACATCTCCTGCTGACGGAGAAGAGAGTGATGACGTGCAAGCAGCTCCCTCAGCATCGACATATCCGAATCACCCAGAAAGCCATCCTGATCCTCCTTAGTCTGTAAGATAGTGATGTTCTCTTCAACACTTTCAACTTGTCTGACCAGATCCCCCACCTCCATTCTGTTCCATCTGGACAGCCGATGCCTTGCCATCCTTAGACGGCGAGAGAGTCGGTAAACAGCATTACCCCTAACAGGGGTATGCCAGATCTGAGAAATGATAGAACGAGCACCAGGATAGCCTGTCCAGAATTTCTCAAACCTAAACTGTTTCCGCATAAGCTGATCCACCTCCGTGGAAATCATAATCGGGCAGTGATCAGAAGCAATCCGAGGCAGGTGAGTGACAGATACCCTCGAGAACCTCTGGAGCCACTGAGGATTAGCCATAGCTCTGTCAAGTCTTTCCCAGACCCGGGCCGACCCCTGGCGGTTGTTACACCAAGTGAATTGTGGCCCCCCAAATCCCAAATCCATCAACCAGAGGAAGCAATAAAGGTTCTAAATTCCAAAATATCAGCTGAGCCAGTAACTCGTCGACCACCACGTTTCTCTTTAGCCTCAGTGATACAGTTGAAATCCCCCGCAACAATAGTCGGAAACCCCTGAGCAAGGAGCGAGAGCAGCTCCGACCAGAGAACCCTTCTCACCCGATAGTCCGTACTGGCATAAGTCGCTAATAGAAGCCAAGGATCAGAATTCCCCTCGGTAACAACAAGGCTAATAAGCTGGTTACATTGATGGAAAGCATCAATCGTAACAGCAGCATCACGCCAGATAGCCAACATGCCTCCCGCCAAACCTTCAGCCTCCACAGCATAAGAAGACCAGGATCGGGCAATCTGTCTACGAAATCGAGCAAGACTATCACCCGACAACCTGGTTTCTAAGAGAATACAAATATCAAATTTATGAAGCAGCAATAATCTGCTAAACGAGGAGCGAAAAGAAGGCTTTCGAGCTCCTCGTACATTCCATACTAGAATCTTCATTTACAAGGTGGAGGAATCTGGGACCCTTCCCTGGTCCTCCTTCATAACACAATCTACAATATCCTCATCCGATAAAGTGACTACTGGAGACAATAAAGAAGAAGAGGCCGATTGGCCCTCCCCTGCAGTGCCGTTCTCATCAGCCTGGGGACCCTGAGTACAGACAGCATCGATCGAGATAAATCCATCTCCCCTTCTGAATGTGACATCACCAGGGGACCTTCCTGACTGCTAGGAGGCTGATTCGCCTGGGAAGGAGAGCTTCTGAACACCCCCACACTCATAGCAGAATGAACCTTCCCTTTTCCTCTATGCTTATCCAACTTAGAAATGGCCCTTGGTGGCAGCGATACCTCCGATCTAGCTCGCTTCAGAGGAGCTGGATATGCATCCTTACTTCCCAACTGAACCTCTCCACCATCAGCCAATGCAAGAGCAGCGAATGGATTAGCTGAAAGATCAGAATGGACCTCTCCACCACCCAAATTGACTCCCATTTCAGCCTCCATTTCGAAACATTCAGAATGAACAGTGCCGGCACGCCCCATCCGCACCGGCACGCCCTCCTTCACAGAAGCAAGAGCCTCCACTTCCACCACTGACTAGGCCTTTCCCTTTGCCAATGCTGAAGCTTTCTTCGATGCCGGTGAAGGTCTCTGGCGAACCATCTTCACCGGAGAAATCCAATCGTCAGACTGACTGAGACCCGGACGAAGACCATCCTTTCCGTTAGGTGAAGCAGGGGAAGAAGCTGAGGGATCCGAAGAGGACTTCACCTGAGCCTTACCCTTGTCAACTGTCAAAGGACCTGGAGCTGCCTTCCGCTGACGGACCGCAACCAGCCAAGACCCAAAGGCAGGAATCGCATCAGCGTTTCCATCTCCAGACGTCTCCGGATGCAAACAGGGGACCCCAGATGAAGAGAACCGCAGCGGAGGCACACTCCTTCCAAACTTTCATAGCTGATTTGCTGCCAGAAGGGAAGATAGCTCCCCTGAACGCGGACTCCTGGGCGAAGAGGGCAACGAAGATCGATCCTCAGACAAGCCCGCGCAAACCCCCCTCTATTCATCGCCTTCGTCGCAGCATCAACACAGAGAAATTCACCAGCTGGTTCCAGAATCGCTCTGATGAAGGCCTCCTTCCAAAATTCAAGAGGTAAATTAGGCAATCGAACCCATACCAAAGCAGTAGGGATCGAATCTTCAGCAGGGATGAACTCCGCTCGCCAAGCCTCTGTTCCAACCAGCTGATCGTTCACCACCCAGGGCCGATGCAGAGCCAAGTTTCTGGCTTCCAGGGAGGCAAACCGGAAAATATGGCATCTAAATGCCAGAGAAAGAGGAACAATCTCACCAGGAATGCCGGCCCTTCGGAATTCCCTGATCACAGCTTCAGCCGGGATCCATTTGTTGTACGTCCGAGCGAGAATGGCAGTTGTTGAGAAATTATTGAAACATAATTGCCCCAACTTTATTGATTTTGATGATTTCCAAAAGCCATGAGTACTTAAGAAAACAATGTGTTTATTTATCAAAAACCTTGAGCTTATTCAAATTGAAAGGAATGAACTATCAATGGTTATATTAAATGAGTTTTGAATCTATTAGAAAAAGGAAGTTTCAAGTTCTATGCTTAAAAGATTTCAAAAAGGAATTTTTACACATTATAATTCAATCGATGAATTCTTGAAACATGTCTTGAATCCATGTTAATGTCATATTTAATGTATTCAAGTCAAATTTATATTTTAAATTTAATTGGGACAAGTTTTAAAGTCAATCAGAACATTTTTCTGATTTTTGTATCGGTCCCGAGCCGACTCAAGGGTTTCCGAGTCGACTCCCCAATTGCCTGAGTTTCTCGAGTCGACCCTTGGTTTTCAAGAGTCGACCCCTGAATTCTTGCGAGCCGACTCCTGTCTGTGCGAGCCGACTCCGCTCAAACAACAGAACCCATGTTTTTTGAGCACTTCTCGAGTCGACTCCCCATTTTCCTCGAGTCGACTCCCGACTTTCAGGAGCCGACACTTATGTTTTCGCGAGTCGACCCCTCAATGGTTAAAATGTTTCTATTTTGGTAATCGACCTCGAGCCGACTCCCTCAGAGCTCGAGTCGACTCCGCGAATTCTGGGCGCGATTTTTAACGATGACACATCAGCCCCAACGGTAAGATTTTTGAATAACGGCTATTTTTCCCTGTCTCTAACGGATATATTTTTGCAGATTCTATAAATAGAGGAGTTCTTTTCAAATCAAAACAACCCAGAGAAAATCAAAAAGAGAGAAAAGAATATCATTTGAAAAGAGGGAAAAACAGAGCATATTGAAAAATCTTTTAGCTCAAAGAAGAGTGTTTCAAAAGGAGTGAAATCCAAGTGAAAGATTCGTCTACTCCTTCTCATCATTCCACAAAAGCCAGAAGAAAATCCAAGTGCGTTTCAAAGGTCAAATCTGCGGATTTTCAAAAGAGGAAAAAGCTTCATCTCAACTCCAAAGTCTTCAACGGTCAAGAATCTAGCTGAGGCGTGATTCAACACTTCTAGAGGAGTTGAAGAGAAGAAGGGAGAAAGCCCAAGCATCTACCATCTGCAAATTATCAGGCTTTTCTAACCTTTTAATATTTTGTACTTAATTTGTATATTTGCTCAAGGGGAGCACTTATTGTTCAAACACTATATTATTTGTTTGCTGATTCAATCAGTGGATTGAATTAGTGGAGGTTGGTATACCTCGTTACAAGCCGGAGTGCTTGTGTTGGGTTAGTTGTGAGCCCTAGAAAAACAACGTGTAGGGTTTTGTGCTGGTAAGCCCGAGTTAAAACCAGCTGGGTTCGTTGTGCACCCGGTAAAACAACAAGTTTGAGTTGTGAGCTTGGAAAACAACTCGGCTGTAATCTAGAGAGATTATAGTGTGGACCCAAGTGAATCTTGGGAGTGGACGTAGGTGCTGGTTGCGCCGAACCACTATAAAATTATCTTGTGTTTGCCGTGCCTTATTTTCTCTATCTCTATCTCTCTTTATTAACTGCTTGTTCATTGCTTATTAGTTAATCTCACTTGCACATCTTGCTAACTAATCAATTAAAGTTAAAAAGTCTTAAATTTTTAAGAACCCAATTCACCCCCCCCCTCTTGGGTTGCCATCTGGGCCAACAATTGGTATCAGAGCAAGTGCTCATTTAGAATTTGATCTCACGATCAAGGGCTAAAGATCCATATGGCAACACAAATTGGTTCAAGTTTTGCTGAAGGTCATTCTACGAATAGACCTCCACTTTTTAATGGCTCAAACTATTCTTATTGGAAAGCTAGAATGAGGATATTCATTCAAGCTTCTGATTATGAGCTTTGGGGTGTTATAATTAATGGACCTAGTACACCCACACACCTTATTGATGGCACTATTGTTCCTAAACCCGAAAGGGATTGGAATGATAATGATAGGAGAATGGCACAACTAAATGCTAAGCCATTAATATTTTATATTGTTCCTTAGATTCAAATGAATTCAACCGAATCTCAACTTGTAATTCCGCAAAAGAAATTTGGGATAGGTTGGAAATTACTCATGAAGGAACAAACCAAGTAAAGGAATCAAAAATAAATATTTTGGTTCATAAATATGAATTATTTACTATGGAACAAACTGAAACCATCACATGCATGTTCACTAGATTTACTGATATTGTGAATGGTCTGAAAAGTCTTGGTAGAATTTATTCTAATGCTGATCTTGTGCGTAAAATTCTTAGGTCACTACCAAGATCGTGGGAAGCAAAAGTCACTGCCATCCAAGAAGCAAAGGACCTCAATGCACTACCTTTAGAGGAGCTTCTAGGATCCTTAATGACCCACGAGTTAACAATGAAGCAGCATGTTGAGGAGGAAACAAAAAGAAGGAAAACTCTTGCCCTCAAGACTGCAGAAATGGAAGAGAGCAGCAGTGAAAGTAATGATGAAGATGATGAGGAAACTGCTCTCTTGGCCAAAAATTCAGAAGGTTTATGAGAAAAAGGCCCTTCATAAAAAGAAATTTGGAGCAAGATTTGAAGGAGAAAAGGATAAGAAAAAGGACAAGGAGAAAGAAAAAGAAAAAGAGCCCTTAGTATGTTATGAGTGCAAAAAGCCAGGGCACTTTAAGTATGATTGTCCTTTACTGAAAAAGGCCTACAAGAAAAAGAAGAAAGCTTACATGGCAACATGGTCTGATGAATCTTCCTCGTCGGAAGAAGATGAGCAAAAGGAAGTTGCCAATATTTGCTTCATGGCCAACGACGACGACAACGACAATGAGGTAAGTTCTGAAAACTCAAATGATGATTTTACATTTGATGAAATGTTTGAGGCTTTCAATGAACTTATGATTGATTTTAAATCCTTAAAGAAAAAGTATAAGTTTTTGAAAAATGACAATATTAGTTTAGCTAAAAGTAAAAATGAATTAGCTTTAGAAGTTAAGAACTTAACTAATGAAAAAGAAGAACTTAGGAAAGAAAGAGATAATCTTAATCAAGAAAAAGATTTATTAAAATCTGAAACTAAAAACTCAACTAAAGATTTAAAAGATCAAATAGAAACTTTAGCTTTAGATAAAGAACAGCAAGCTAAAGAAATTGACTCTCTTAAGAAAGATGTTAAAAAATATAAAGACATTGTTGAGAAATTCACTTAAGTTCAACTAAACTTAACATGATCCTAGATAGTCAAAAAGCTGTTTTTGACAAAGCTGGTTTAGGATATAACACATTAAGAAACAGAAATCTCTAAAGAATATTTTTATAAAAGCCAACCAAAGTAATATAACTTGTTTTAAATGTAATGAAAAAGGTCACAAATCCTTTGAATGCAAAACGTTAAAGAATAACAACAAGTTAAATATTAAAGCTAAGAAAATATGGGTTCCGAAAGGAACAATTTTTATTGCTGCTAACCATGAAGGACCCAAGAAAGCTTGGGTACCTAAGCATAAAGTTTGATGATATTGCAGGAATGTCTTGTAGCCAAAAGATCAAAGAAAAAGTGGTACCTTGATAGTGGCTGCTCAAGACATATGACGGGTGACAAAGATGAATTCATCACCCTGGAGAAAAGAAAGGTGGAGTTGTGACGTTTGGCGACAACGGTAAAGGTCAAATTATGGGCCTTGGTAAAGTTCGCATAACTCCATCTATAGTTATTGATAATGTACTTTATGTTAATGGTTTGAAGCATAATCTAATTAGCATAAGTCAATTATGTGATAAAAATTTTAATGTTTCATTTAAATCTTCTATATGCACTGTAACTAATTCTATTGATGATAGCATTGTATTTACTGGTTATAGACATGGCAATGTTTACTTAGTTGACTTAGAAAAATTATCTTTGAGTGATCATTGCTTAATTGCTGACAATGCTAACATAAATGAAATTAGTTGGTTGTGGCATCGTAGATTAGGTCATGCAAGCACACACCTTATTTCAAACTAATTAAAATGGATTTAGTTAAAGGATTACCTAAACTAGATTTTGAAAATAATAAAATATGTGATGCATGTCAATTTGGAAACAAACTAGAAGTTCTTTTAAATCTAAAAACATTGTTTCAACTTCTAGGGGACTAGAGCTACTTCACATGGATCTTTTCGGACCAACTAGAACCACAAGTCTAGGAGGAAAGAAATATGGTCTAGTGATTGTAGATGATTATTCTAGATATACTTGGGTAATGTTTTTAGCTCACAAAGATGAGACTTTCTCGATTTCCTGAAATTTTTCAAGAAAGTCACAAATGAGAAAAACACTACTATAGTATCTCTAAGAAGTGATCATGGAACAGAATTTGAAAATCACCTATTTGAAAATTTCTGCACTGAAAATGGAATTAATCATAATTTTTCAGCCCCTAGGACTCCACAACAAAATGGTGTAGTTGAAAGAAAAAATAGGACTCTAGAAGACATGGCCCGTACCATGCTATGTGAAAGCAACTTACCAAAGTATTTTTGGGCGGAAGCAATTAACACAGCATGTTACATCTTAAACAGAGCTTTAATAAGACCAATATTAAAGAAAACACCTTATGAATTATGGAATGAAAGAAAACCAAATATAAAATACTTTCATGCATTTGGATGTAAATGTTTCATTCATAATAATGGTAAAAACAACTTAGGAAAATTTGATGCTAAATCTGATGAAGGAATTTTTCTAGGTTATTCAACAACTAGTAAGGCATATAGAATCTTTAACAAGAAAACCTTAGTAGTTGAAGAATCCATTCATGTAGTTTTGATGAATCTTTAGCAACTGGATCTGAAAAGATTGATGATGAGGAAGATACAAACATAATTGAAAAAGATCTTGAAAAACTTAATATTGAAGTATCTTCTGATCATGAACAAGAGGCTAAAGATGATGATTCACATAAGGACGATGATGTCAATATTGATCATAATGATGTAGATCTTCCAAGAGACTGGAGATATGCTCATAGTCATCCTAAGGAATTGATTATAGGCGATCCATCTCAAGGAATAAGGACTAGATCATACATGAGAAATATTAGTAATCATCTTGCATTTGTATCACAAATTGAACCTAAAACTATAGAAGAAGCTGAAAAAGATAATAATTGGATGTTAGCTATGCAAGAAGAACTAAATCAATTTACAAGAAATAATGTTTGGACCTTAGTTGAAAGACCTAAAAACCATTCAGTAATAGGATCAAAATGGATTTATAGAAATAAACTAGATGAAAATGGCATTGTAATTAGAAACAAAGCTAGATTGGTTGCTAAAGGATATAATCAAGAAGAAGGTATTGATTTTGATGAAACCTTTGCACCTGTAGCTAGATTAGAAGCCATTAGGCTATTACTTGCATTTGCATGTCATATGAACATTAACTTATTTCAAATGGATGTAAAAAGCGCATTTTTAAATGGATTTATTAATGAAGAAGTTTATGTAGAACAACCACCAGGTTTTGAAGATCACGAGTTTTCAAATCACGTTTTTAAATTGCACAAAGCTTTATATGGTTTGAAACAAGCACCTAGAGCTTGGTATGATAGGTTAAGTAAATTCTTAATAGAAAATGATTTTACAAGAGGAAATGTTGATAAAACTTTGTTTTTGAAAAGAAAAGGTAAAGATTTACTTGTAGTACAAATATACGTAGATGACATTATTTTTGGTGCTACTAACGATTCTCTTTGTCAAGAATTTGCAAAGTTGATGCAGGGAGAATTCGAGATGAGCATGATGGGAGAACTCAACTTCTTCCTTGGACTCCAGATCAAACAAAGCAAAGAGGGAATCTTTATCAACCAAACCAAATACAAGAGAACTACTCAAAAAGTTTGGTATGGAAACAATGAAACCCCTCGGAACTCCAATGAGTCCTTCATGCAAGCTGGACAAAGATGAAGAAGGTAAAAAGGTTGACCAAAAGTATTATCGAGGTATAATCGGATCCCTTCTTTATTTAACAGCAAGTAGACCAGATATCATGTTTTCAGTATGTTTATGTGCTAGATTTCAATCTGAACCTAAAGAATCACATTTAATAGCTGTTAAAAGAATTTTAAGATATCTAAATGGAACTAAAAATGTAGGTTTATGGTATTCTAGAGATTCCACATTAAACCTAATTGCATATTCAGATTCTGATTATGCTGGATGTAAATTAGATAGAAAAAGCACAAGTGGTGCATGCCAATTCTTAGGTAGTAACTTAATCACATGGTTTAGCAAAAAGCAAAATTCAGTTGCATTATCAACTACTGAAGCTGAATATGTAGCAGCTGGAAGTTGCTGT
Organism: Calamus simplicifolius; assembly: GCA_900491605.1. NCBI lineage: Eukaryota > Viridiplantae > Streptophyta > Magnoliopsida > Arecales > Arecaceae > Calamus > Calamus simplicifolius. The sequence goes on from UESW01004004.1 coordinate 518,824, forward strand.
GCGCAAATCCTATGGATTAAGCGACAACTTGAAGACTATGGTATCACACTTGATAAAACCCATAAGATGTGATAACACTAGCGCAATCAACTTAACTAAAAATCCAATTCAACACTCAAGAACAAAACACATAGAAATTAGATATCATTTTATAAGGGAACATGTAGCTAATGATGAAATTTGTTTAGATTATGTAAACACTGAAGAACAATTAGCTGACATATTCACTAAACCTTTAAATGAAGAAAGATTTTGTTATCTTAGAGGAGATTAGGAATTTGTAATCCTTTTGAATAAATTTTGAAACCTCTAAGGAAATATATCTAGAATTCTTTCAAATTCTTAAAATCTTAAGGAAATTTTATCTAGAACTCATATCAATTTGATCTCTCAAAGTCCATGATTTTTAATCATACTCAAAGATCAAATTTCGGACTTATTCGGATTCTCTGAATCTCAATCTAATTTTTCTCTGAATTTGTCCGGGAGCCGACTCGAGAGTTTCGGAGTCGACTCGAGTTTCTGCTGAAACTCAGGAGTCGACCCCTCCTCTGAGCGAGTCGACTCGAGATCGTGTCCGTGCTCTGTGACTTGTCGCGAGCCGACTCCACACTTTGCGCGAGTCGACTCGACGTGGTCCCAGTCGATTTATTTAGGGCACGAGTCGACCCGACGGACATTTCATTCTTCCAAAATCTTCCAAATCCTCTCCAAAACTTTCCCAAAACCCTCCAAACTCAATTAACCTCTGATTAACAATCCTTCAAGATCAATGGCACCCAAAACCCGAGGAGCAAGCTCGAGTGGCGCCGGTGTGAAGAGAAAAAGGACCGTCCGACGACCCGTCCGCGAGCCGTCTACGGATTCTTCTTCTACCCTTCGGCTAGTGATCCTCCAGCTCCTGCTCCAGCTCCTACCCCTCAGGTAGATCTTCTAGCCAGTAGGATTGTAACCACAGGAAGGAAAGTGGATTTCGATTGTTTGAGAATGAAGGATTCATCATTGGTAGGCAACTAATCGAGATGGGATTTGAGTATATTTGTTCATTGGATTGTCCAACCTATCCTGCTTTGGTCAAAGAGTTTTACAAGAACTTGTCTAGAGGAGATGATGGCTTGGTAAGCAAGGTTAGAGGCATGGTTTGAACATTACATCCTCCATTCTTTCTAGACTTTTGAAGTTACCCTTATCTGGACCTTCTACATTTGCCCCTGAAGATAGGTCTCCTGCTCTCACTCGACTTTTGAACCGAAACTTTGAGGGATTTGAGGAAGTCTTTGCTAGTCAACTGCCATTGGAATTAAGGCTTCTCCACAATATTTGCAGCAGGATTCTATTTCCCAAGACAGGCCGGTTTGACTATGTTTCTGAACGAGATATTTTTGTCATGGATGCAGTTGTATCTGGGAAACCCATCAATCTACCTAGGATGATGATTTGGTATATTGCAGACTGTAGCGGGAAGAAGAAATCGAGCTTACCCTATGGCATGGTTTTGACTAAATTATTTCTTAGCCAAGGGATTGTGTTCAGTGATTGTGAGCCAAAGAAGGAGTTAAGACATACAGATTATTATACTTTGGCTACATTCATCGCATGGGGTTTATTAAGAAAAATGGAAGTTGGGAGAGAAAGACTGTTACTGAGGATAGAGACTTAGATGCAGAGGCACCCAGACCTTCCTTGAGACATTCATCTCCGGAGCCTCCTCAGTGTTCATCTATTCCAGATCCTACCCCTGCTCCTACTATTGCTCCTGCACAGTCTTCACTGTTTCATCTGCTAGTTTTTCTGATACACAGTTAGATCAACTTCGATCTTTATTCAAGTCTGAGTTAAGTGATCAAGAAAAGAGATTGAAAGAAGAATTTAATGAAAGTATATGAACTTAAAAGAAGCATTATATTCTCTCAGTGATCGAGTTGCATTGATTGAGTCCACTCTCAGTTCATCTACCGGTTCCTTAAGTGAAAATTTAAAGAATATCTTTGGAGAACTTAAGGACATCTGCGGTGACTCGGAGACATACTCCCAATGCAACGCAGAGCTTCAAGAAAAATCACTTCTGCTTGTACTTTTGTTGATGAAAAACTTAAAGACTATGTAAGACTTCAATGCGAAGGGATGAAGCAAATTGTAGATCATTTGAATAGAATACTAGAAGAAATTTTTAAGTTTTCATGTAATCTTTTTTGATGTAATCAATTTACTTTCAATGCAATGTACAAGTTTACATTTCCATGTACTTTCATTTTGAAGTAATGAGAATGTTTGATGCTTCTTTTGTCTATTTCAATTGTGAGTACCCTTGAATATCTTTGAATGCTTATGTTTAAATTGATATAATTTTGAATATCTCAATACTCAATTGATAACTTAAGATGCTGAATGAATTCGAATGAGTTTAATCAATTGATGCTCTGATGCATCTCAACCTTTTTGTTGATTACAAAAAAGGGGGAGAGATTTATATGAATTAATCGTATATGCATCATCCTTTTAATTGCCCTAATTAAATAAGGGGAGAGAATTAAATAAGAAAAAGATGTTTCATATAAGGGGAAGAGATAAATTGAATTTCATAAAGGAATTGCTTAAGTTTTTGATTTTGAAAAATTTTGAATGATTTATAAGATTAAGGTTCATAGGGGGAGCTACCTCATTGAGGGGGAGCCTTTCCATGAACACAAAAGTTGATTTTGGAATCACAAATTTTTTCAATTTTATAATGCATATACTCAATGTTTTTGTCATCATCAAAAAGGGGGAGATTGTTGAGAAATTATTGAAACATAATTGCCCCAACTTTATTGATTTTGATGATTTCCAAAAGCCATGAGTACCTTAAAGAAAACAATGTGTTTATTTATCAAAAACCTTGAGCTTATTCAAATTGAAAGGAATGAACTATCAATGGTTATATTAAATGAGTTTTGAATCTATTAGAAAAAGAAGTTTCAAGTTCTATGCTTAAAAGATTTCAAAAAGGAATTTTTACACATTATAATTCAATCGATGAATTCTTGAAACATGTCTTGAATCCATGATAAACGTCATATTTAATGTATTCAAGTCAAATTTATATTTTAAATTTAATTGGGACAAGTTTTAAAGTCAATCAGAACATTTTTCTGATTTTTGTATCGGTCCCGAGCCGACTCAAGGGTTTCCGAGTCGACTCCCCAATTGCCTGAGTTTCTCGAGTCGACCCTTGGTTTTCAAGAGTCGACCCCTGAATTCTTGCGAGCCGACTCCTGTCTGTGCGAGCCGACTCCGCTCAAACAACAGAACCCATGTTTTTTGAGCACTTCTCGAGTCGACTCCCCATTTTCCTCGAGTCGACTCCCGACTTTCAGGAGCCGACACTTATGTTTTCGCGAGTCGACCCCTCAATGGTTAAAATGTTTCTATTTTGGTAATCGACCTCGAGCCGACTCCCTCAGAGCTCGAGTCGACTCCGCGAATTCTGGGCGCGATTTTTAACGATGACACATCAGCCCCAACGGTAAGATTTTTGAATAACGGCTATTTTTCCCTGTCTCTAACGGATATATTTTTGCAGATTCTATAAATAGAGGAGTTCTTTTCAAATCAAAACAACCCAGAGAAAATCAAAAGAGAGAAAAGAATATCATTTGAAAAGAGGGAAAAACAGAGCATATTGAAAAATCATTTAGCTCAAAGAAGAGTGTTTCAAAAGGAGTGAAATCCAAGTGAAAGTTTCGTCTACTCCTTCTCATCATTCCACAAAAGCCAAAAGAAAATCCAAGTGCATTTCAAAGGTCAAATCTGCGGATTTTCAAAAGAGGAAAAAGCTTCATCTCAACTCCAAAGTCTTCAACGGTCAAGAATCTAGCTGAGGCGTGATTCAACACTTCTAGAGGAGTTGAAGAGAAGAAGGGAGAAAGCCCAAGCATCTACCATCTGCAAATTATCAGGCTTTTCTAACCTTTTAATATTTTGTACTTCATTTGTATATTTGCTCAAGGGGAGCACATTATTGTTCAAACACTATATTTATTTGTTTGCTGATTCAATCAGTGGATTGAATTAGTGGAGGTTGGTATACCTCGTTACAAGCCGGAGTGCTTGTGTTGGGTTAGTTGTGAGCCCTAGAAAAACAACGTGTAGGGTTTTGTGCTGGTAAGCCCGAGTTAAAACCAGCTGGGTTCGTTGTGCACCCGGTAAAACAACAAGTTTGAGTTGTGAGCTTGGAAAACAACTCGGCTGTAATCTAGAGAGATTATAGTGTGGACCCAAGTGAATCTTGGGAGTGGACGTAGGTGCTGGTTGCGCCGAACCACTATAAAATTATCTTGTGTTTGCCGTGCCTATTTTCTCTATCTCTATCTCTCTTTATTTGCTTGTTCATTGCTTATTAGTTAATCTCACTTGCACATCTTGCTAACTAATCAATTAAAGTTAAAAAGTCTTAAATTTTTAAGAACCCAATTCACCCCCCCCTCTTGGGTTGCCATCTGGGCCAACAGCAGTATTCTGCCAGCGTGCCACCTCTGCTTCAAGCTCCGTCGCTGGGATGCTGACCACCTCAGGGAAGGAGTCTTCGAGCCTCGCCACAGCCGCCGGCGAGGGAGCAGACGAGACCCACTGAAACCCATACTCCGTAGACCTCTTCCCAGAACTCCGGCCACCTACAGCGGAATCTGAAGCCATGGGAGAAGAGAGGAAGCCAGACGGAACTCACAGTGACCTGGAGAAGCCAAGAAGACTCAGATCGCCGGAGAATCAAGGAAGACGACGTCGGATCACAAATCTTAAAGCACGGAAAAAACCAGCGCCAGAGACCTTGGAAGCACGAATTTCAAAGCAATGAATTTCAAAGCAAATAATCATGCAAAAGAAGCTTTTGAACAAGTGAATGGGAATTTAAATGTGTGATTGAAGTTCATTTTTTTAAAAAAATTAAAAAGTACTTTCTATGAACCCTTTTATGTATATTTGCTTCTCCATTTAAATACATAGAAGTGAATTTACGTGGATAACAAAGTCAAATAGAAAAAAGAATAATACAAATGTAACTTACTAGCAACACCTATCTAATCTATTAAAGAAAGTAGTTTTGCTCTGGCGATCTAACCTAGAAAAAATAATAATACAAATGATGATCAAAGACTCTAGCAAGGACTAGTTTTGCTCTGGCGATTTGCTACAGTGGATCGCTACAGTGCTCTGGCTTCTTCCTGCTACAGTGTTTTTGACACGCTCGATTATTAAAGCAGTATTTCTGTGTTGAAGTTCGGTCTTTAAGATTCGCGCTCGTCCTTCTTTCTTTCCGATCTTCGATGGCTGTCACTTATTTCCGATCATCTCTCGGTGGATGATGGCCGACGGCATCCCCGTTCCTCCGACCAGCGGTGATCGGCGGAAGTCCTCTGCAGCTTCTTCCCGGCATCAGGGCGGGAGCTCCTTCGTCTGATCGGCTTCGTCGCCTTCGTCGGATGAAATTGGAGCCCTGGAGAAGCTGTTTCCTGATGTAATCCAGCTCCCATTGGTGGCAATAGATCAGGAGATCTCGGATTGGTCTCAATTTGGGTTGATTGTGCGAAGTCTCTTCCGTTGGGTTCCCCCTGAAGCCGTTATCCGGGAGCTTCGCAGAGGCAGCATTGAAGGTCGGATTGAGATAATCAGTATGGCCTTTCGTACATTCTTACTCAAATTTGAACTCCAGGCTGCTCGTGATGCTGTGCTGTCGCAGCCATGGATGGTCAATGGGCAGCCTCTTGCTGCTGAGCCGTGGCGTCCGGGCTTCATCCCTGTGGATGACGCTCTGCATCATGCTCTGCTCTGGATTAGGCTTCCCAATTTGCCGATTGAGTATTGGACGGAAGACTCTCTCCGAGCAATTCTGTCTGTGGCCGGACGCTATGTGAATATGGATTTGTCTACGAAGGAGAGGAGACGGGGAGGCTTCGCTAGGGAGTGCGTTTGTGTTTATCTAAGCCATCCTCTTCGTCCTGGAGCTCGGTTCAGAGCGAGCGGCAGTCCCTTCTGGCAACAATTTATCTATGAGCATGTTGAAGGTATCTGCTCCTTCTGTGGATCCATCCACCTCTCTGGCCCGTGTTCTTCCTCCATGGATTCTGCTACTTCCTCTGCTGCTCCGCGTTTTGGTACTTGGATGGCCGCTCTCCGGACCCATCGTCATCCCCCTGTGGTGGACTCTAACCTTCGTTCCAGTTCGGAGGTGCCGTCGGGTAAGAATAATTCCGTGATTGTGGCAGGGGAGGAGGGCTGGTTAGTTCCACGTAAGACCTCCCGTAGGAGGGCTGCTCCTACCTCTTCCTCTCATCCTATGGTCTTCTCCTCCTTTGGCCTCCCTAAGTCTCAGTTGGGGCCGTGCCAGGAAGAGGACCTCGTGCCGATTACTGTAGCTATGCAGGGGGTTTCAAATGCTGCTACACTGCCGGCTTCTGGAGGGCTTCAGTCCCCTGTGATCCTTCACTTACCTCAGAAGGCTCCTAAGGGACAGAGGAAATCCCTCATTCAGGTTGTAAAGACCTTGAAGAACCCTGGTCATGAGGAGCTCTTCCATTTTTCTGCCATGCCCTCTAGAGGTCTGCCTGAGCTCCCCTCTGAGTCCAAGGAGGTGATGCCCTCGGGGAATGTGGCTGAAAATCCCTTTGGCCTTATGGGTTCGGATCGCTGGACTGGATGCCCTAAGTCCCGAGGGGATGCCAATCTGGCTTCACTTAAACGGGCTCGGCCTGCTGCGATTGTTGGCCCTAGGGTTATTACCAAGGATGCTAAAGGCAAGAGTCGTGGGCCTACCATGGGGAAAGCTCACTCTGTGTCTTTGGCTGCTCCCTCTGGATCTGATCCCCCTCGGGGTAACAGTGATCATGATGTTATAGTCTCCGCTCTTAAGAAGGCTATTCGGGTTGAGGCTAATGTGATCGCCATGGATCTCTCTCGGCAGTCAGATCTGGTCCCTTAGGCCGGTTGTCCTTCGTCTGCTGAGGGTCCGATGGTTCAGTATTCTGCTTCTGGAGATCAAACTGATATGGATTTGGCTGGAGCCAAGGGGGGGCCCACGAGACCCCTTGATCTATTTTTTTCTATGAAGATTCTGATTTGGAACGTCCGAGGAGCACTGAAACCTTCCTTTCACTCCTCGTTTGATCGGTTATTGCAGATTCATCAGTTTGATATCTATGTTTTACTGGAAACCCGCCTGTCGGGATCCAGTCTTCAGCGATTCCGAAGGCGGATTACTCGGTGTTGGTCTTCCTATGCTATGGAATCCACTGGTTTGTCTGGGGGCATTCTGGCTCTTTGGAGAGAGCCTTCTATCCGAGTGGATGCTTTTCATCATTGTACTCAGCAGGTGGCCTTGGTTATTTCTGAGGGAATTTCTCCGCCATGGCTGCTTCTTGGTATCTATGCTAGCACGGATTATAGGGAGAGGCGCTACTTATGGTCTGAGATTCTCACTCTTTTACGCCATGGATTTCCCACTCTCATTGCTGGGGATTTTAACTGTATCGTTGATGCTTGGAGAAGCGTGGGGGGTGTCGATTTGTCGATTCTTCGAACTCTAGTGAGTTTTGCTCTTTTATTTCCAATGTAGGGGTTGTCGATTTGGGGTTCTCTGGCTCTCAGTTTACCTGGTGTAATAACCGCCGAGGTACTGCTCGGGTGTGAGAGCGCCTTGATCGAGCTTTAGCCTCCCCTGGTTGGATGCAAAATTTTTTTGGTGCTACTACTTCTCATTTACCTCGGATCGCGTCTGACCATTGCCCTCTTCTTATATTGACAGAGCTTTCCTCTCGGCCTCGGAGGCCTTTCCGATTCGAGCAGTTTTGGACTTCTTACCCTTCGGCCCGGGCTCTTATCCGTCAGGTTTGGCGGATGCCGGTTAGAGGGAGTGCTACCTACCGTCTCTCTCGCCGTCTCGACTTACTGAAGTGCAGGCTCTTTAGATGGAATAGTAGAGAAGTGGGGGATCTTATGCAGCGTATTCAATCTGTAGAAGCTGACATTGTTTCTCTTCAAGATAGGGAGGATTTGGATGGCGGTCTCTTTGAGCTTGATCTCCATACTCTCCAGAGGAGCTTGTCGTTGCACCAGTCCTTACTTAGTCAGCAGGAGACTTACTGGCATCAGCGGTCCCAGATTCAGTGGCTTCAGGAGGGTGACCGGAACACCAGGTTCTTCCATCAGGCTACGATGGCTCGGCAGGCTGCCAATCGGATTCGGTATATCAATGATGAGAATGGCAATATAGTTGAGGATGATGAGACTATTCGGGAGCAGATTGTCCTTTACTTTCAGTCCCGATGGTCGGAGGTGTCTGCCAGTGGTTTCCCCATCTCCCCTGTTTCCTCGAATGCCCGTGTTTCTGATGATGATAATGCTCTGCTGTCGAGGGAGGTCTCAGTGGAGAAGATTCGATCTGTTGTCTGGACTTTGGGTCCTGACAAGGCCCTTGGCCCTGATGGGTTCCCTCCCTTTTTCTTCCACCATTATTGGGATATTATCGGACCGGATGTGGTGTTGGCCATCCAGATGGTCTTTTCCTCCAGAATTCTTCCTCCTGACTGGCAGCGTACTTTTGTTTCTCTAATTCCTAAGCGGCCGATGGCTTCGCTTCCCCAGCATTATCGGCCTATCAGTCTGTGTACCACCCTATACAAAGTCTGTGCTCGACTATTGGTTACACGGCTGCAGGGAGTGATTCCCCGTCTTATATCTCCGGAACAGGGGGCTTTCATCCGGGGTCGTAGCATCACATATAATGCTCTCATTGCATAGGAATTTATGCATGATCAGGTAGTAGGGCTCTTATGGTTGTTCAGCTGGATATGGAGAGAGCTTATGATAGGATCAGTTGGATTTTTCTTCGACAGACTCTTAGGGAGTTTCGGTTTGCTGATCTTTTTATTGAATGGGTTATGGCATGTGTGCAGGGGCCTTCCTTTTCCATTCTTATTAATGGAAGCCCATCTGGGTTTTTCCCTTCTGCTGGGGGACTTCGTCAGGGTTGCCCTCTCTCTCCTTTCCTGTTTATTCTATGTGCTGATGATCTCTCTCGCTCTCTTGCTCAGGCTATTGGTGCGTCTTTGATTCAGTCTTATATGCCTGGGCCTCAGGGCCCTCCTCTTTCTCACCTTCTTTTTGCAGACGATTGCGTTTTGCTTAGCCCTCTACTGCTCAGAATGCTGCGGTCTGCTCTTCTATCCTTCAAGCTTATTGCCAAGCCTCCAGTCAATGGGTCAACCTTCAGAAATATGTTCTATGTTTCAGCCCTTCGACCCCCCCTCGTCGCCGTATTGTGATCTCCCAGTTGTTAGGGATTTCCTCCCTCTCGGACCGTCTGTCCTATCTTGGGATCCCTATTTCTGGGCGTCGCCCCCGGCAGTCGGACTTCGGGGCTCTTGATCGTCGGATTTTCGATCGGTTGAGTAGGTGGCAGGTTTCCATCCTCTCTATGATGGGTCAGATTACATTGATTCGGTCCATCCTCACCTCGCTCTCCATTTATCTTTTATCTAACACCTTGATTCCAGCTATCTGTCTTTGCCGGATTGAGAGACGTTTCAGGGATTTTCTTTAGGGCTCGAGACAGGGTGGCCACGGTCTTCTTCTTCTCTCATGGGATATTGTTTGTTTGCCTATTCGTGAGGAAGGCCTGGGGATTCAGTCTTTGCTCACTCGCCGGGAGGCTATGATTTCTAGGCATGCTTCTAGATTTCTTCTGGATCTTCACTACTTCTAGAGCTCTGTTATGAGAGGTAGATATGGTGTCTGGTCTCCTAATTCGATCTCCTGTGTTCCCCGTGGGAGTTCCTTGATCTGGCGGGCCATCTGTCAGGCTGCCCCTTCTGTTCTGACTGATATTCACTGGATGATTGGGGACGGGAGATCTGTTAATGTTACTCATGATAGTTCGATTGCTGCCACTCCTCTATCCCGCTGGCCGACCTTTCTTAGTATTGTTGTTGACCCCTCTATGCCAGTGTCTTCTTTGATCTGCCAGGATGGTAATGCTTGGAATGTTTCCACTATATCCAGACTTTTTGGGACTGAGTTGGCGCAAAGGATTTTCACCATTCCCTTGGCTTCTTCTGCTGACTCGGATACCAGACTTTGGCGGCGATCTTGCCTCTCCCGTGTTCCTATCAGGGATCTGGTTGACTGCTTCCGCATTCGGGTTTCAGGGTTGGATGATGTTGCTTGGATTTGGCACCTGCCCATTCACCCCAGGATTCGGCTCTTTTTATGGAAGCTGAAGTGGGATCGCCTTCCTACTTGTTCTTTATTGGCTGGCCAAGGCCTCTCCATTTCGCCTCTCTGCCCAATCTATGGGCTAGAAGATGAGTCGATCGATCACGTCATCTTTAGTTGTTCTCGTGCGAGGAGGATCTGGCAGCGGATGCAGTTTACCCCATGGTTGTCTGATGTGGGCTCCATCCGGCTTTCTTTTTGCATGCCATTCGATTTGCTGTACAGAGCGGTCCGAGATCTCAGGGTGCTGTTTCAGTCTATCTTGCTTATCATATTTGGCTTACCATAAACCAGATGATTTTCTCGGAGGAGATTGTCCCACCTCTGGCGATTTTCAAAACGACTGTCCTCCTTGCCAATGAGTATGGCCGTTCTATTTCTTCTGTTCACTCGGTCCAACCCGGCCTCTGGAATTCCCCTGCTGCTTTGGCAGCGCACCGTTCTACGGTCTATGTTTCTTGGGAACCCCCACCCCCGGGTTATGTCAAAGTGAACTTTGATGGTTCTGTCTTGGATCGTAGTGCTGAGTCCGGTTTTATTATCAACGGATCTGGGGGTGAGTTACTTGCAGCAGGTGGCCATGGATCCCTTGATATATCGGTCCCTATGGCAGAGCTTCAGGCTGCTTGGGCTGGTATCAGCTATGCTGTTCGTCATCTGGCCTCTAGCAGATGGATTATTGAGGGAGATTCTCTCACGGTTATTCACTGGATTCATCGGGATGGGGATCTTCACTCTACCAATCCTCTACTCCGTGCTATTTGGGACTCTCTCCGGTCTTCTGCGGTATCTCAGATCCGCCATGTGTATAGGGAAGCCAATGCTGCGGCTGATTGGGTCGCTGGTGTCGCAGCTCGCCACCCTACCCCTTGGGTTTGGTATATAGGTGACCCATGCCCTTTAATTTTGCAGTAAATCATGTATTCTGATCTTTCGGGTTTGACTTACGCCAGACTGGTGTGATCGCCCGCTTGTAACAAAAAAAAAAAAAAAAAGTAGTGTTGCCTATAGATGCACAGACCAAGAATGAAAAGTAAAGCTCAACCAATTCAGATCAAATATGGCTAACTCGAGCCTAATCTAGCAAGACTATTTGAGAACCCGGACCCACTCTAGCTTGATTACTTTTTTTAATATAATATATATATGTTATGTTATTAAAATGAAAATTCATGCAAAGGTTAGTATGTTAGTCTTTTAAGTTGAAGGTTATTCTTATCCATCCCCAACTTTTTCTTCAAAAATTTATTTTATATTCAAATAAACATATATGATTTGGCTAATCAAATGTCAGGCGGAACAATAACACCACACTATTTTTGAGCAATTATCGCTGGCCTAAGGCTCGGCTTGGCTTCCAGCTTGGCCTCGGATTCGACTCGGCCTCCAGCTTTAGCCATGGATCCGGCTCGACCTCTAGCTTCGGCCTCGGATTCGACTCGGCCTCCAGCTTCGGCCGACGCAGCCACGACATTTCTAGCACCAAAATATTTATGGCCCCAAAGGCATTTATCGCCTTATTCTCTCCCGTATTAAAGCACTTATGGCTGCGCATTGGCCATAGCACTTCCTATCAGCTTTCGGTTCCGGCTTCGGCTTCTCGCTCCGGCATCGGCTTTCGGCTACAACATCGGCTTTTGGCCCCAGCATCGGCCTCGGCTCCAATTCCAGCTTCGATTTCAGCCATCGACGCAGTTCAAATCATGAAGCCGAACTTCAATGTTGAACAAACTTAATACTACGATGCAATCTATTCACCTACCATTCGCCAAAATCATGGCAGTTACAAGCGCTACGCAGTTACCGATATACACGGCACTTATTCATCAACAGCTCACCTGCCCGCCGTTCCCGGAGTTCATCCTACCTAACAAAGCAGATTCGAACGGGGTGAGGGCGACCCCTGGGACAGGTATAAAAAGAGGACCCGAGCTCGACGTGGGGGGATCTCTCTTTTTCCATCTCTTTCTCCAACTTACAAAAAAATAGACTACTGTTCTACAAGTTCACTAATTTGAGCGTCGGAGGGTCCCCGCCGGAACCACCGGCCCGGGACTTCTTGCAGGTTCCCGAAGGAAGAAGGCGGTCTTTCCCCATCCTCGGAGGCCCACGAAGATCTCGACACGCCCGACGCTCATCACCGGTGACTTGGCAGCAACAGATTGGCGCGCCAGGAAGGGGGGGACGGCTCAACCTTTGACCTCTGCAAGGGAGACGATGGTGACCACGCGAGCTCAGGAAGCTTCTACCAGTCAGGCTATGGAAGCGTATCCCGCAGGCTGAACAATCGGAGGACAACCTCCATGTTCCGCCTCCTGCGCCACCGCAGGTTAGCCAATTCGATCGGCTAGATGCCCTGGCCCATCAAGTGCAGGATCTGATGACGGTGGTGCGGGGACTACAGGAGCATTGCTTCGCTGCCATGCCTGACCGCCACCTCAGCCCCCTCCGCTCCGCGAGGAAGGTCACGAAACCATTCAACCTCATCAGGGAAGGACCCCTCCTGAGGCCTCCCACCACTCGTCCCGAGGTCTCGCGCCGGGAAACCTCGAAATGGCGACGGTCCCTCTCCCGCCATTCCGATCGCTCTCACAGGTGACGCAGTGAGAAGGAGCCATGGTGATTGCACTCTATACACCGGCGGGCCTCTTCATCCTCTTCTTCTGACTCTTCTAAAGGAGACTCGAGCAAGAAGGCTGCTCGTCGGGCCGAGCAACGGCTCATGAGTATCATCAACGATTGGAAGAACTCGGCCGCCGATCGCCAACCCAAACGGAGTGGACTACAACCACCGTCCACCTCTTTCTCGTCGCATCATGGAGGAGCCGGTCCCACCCCGGTTTCGTCTTCCTCAACTGGACCCATATGACGGCACGACGGACCCCCTAGACCACTTGGAGAGTTACAAGGTCCTCATGCAGGTCCAGGGGGCGACGGACCCTCTCCCGTGTGTTGCCTTTCCAGCCACACTCGGAAGGCGGCGTGCATGGTACTCTCGTCTGCCACCACGCAGCATCAACTCGTTCAAGCAACTCGAGCGATCTTTCCTGGCCCACTTCGATGCATGCCGGAAGATCCCTCAAGTCGCCGATAGCTTGTTCGCTATCCAACAAAGGAGTGGGGAGACTCTGAAGGACTTCGTGGCTCGGTTCAAGGAGGCCGCTCGAGGTTTATAACTTGGAGGATTCTGTAGCCACTCTCGCGCTGAAGCGAGGACTTCGCCCATCCAGATTTGCGTATTCTCTAGATAAAATGCCCTCCGGCTCCTACGCCAAGCTACTAAGCCGGGCACAGAAGTACATTCGCCGACGAGGCAGATTCTTCTAGAAGGGAGGCCGACAAGAGTTCCAGCAAGAAGTCAGCACCCGTAGAACCTGCTAGGACGGTCCAAAAGCTTGAGCCGTCTCGTCGCTCGGATAGCCAGCCCCAAACACTAGTTCCCAAGGAGCATTTCACCCCCTCCTCGCTCCGATATCTCACATCTTATTAGAGATCGAGGAAGAGCCTTACTTCGGCGTCCACCTCCAATGAAGTCAGGGGTCCCCGCAGCAAAGAAGTCTATTGCCGATATCACAGAGACTATGGTCACGACACTGAAGATTGCCGCCAACTGAAAAAAGCCATCGAGGAGCTTGTCCAAGGCCATCTGAGCAAGTTCGTCCGGGGGAACCCTACAACCGCGGGTCCGTCAGCACTTCCCACGCAGATTGTCTTAGACAACGCTCCAATAGAGAAGACGGGCCATGATCTCCTGGGGGGCAGGCAGCGGTTCTAAAAGACAGCGAGGAAGATGACAATCCTGTAATTCCTTTTTTCAAAAAAGACCTAGAGGGGTAGTGAATAAAAATGATGATGGCGTCGTCGTTTCTATGACGATAGCCAAACATCCTGTAAAGCGGATTTTGGTTGATAGTGGAAGCTCTGTGAATGTTTTAAGTTACAACGCTTGTGTTAGAATGAATTTACCTACAAGTTCTCTTCTACCCGTCACCACTCCTTTGATGGGCTTCACCGGGATTCAGTGGGTCGAAGGGAAATCACTCTCCAGTCACAGCCGGAACCCCACCATGCCAGAGCACGGTTCTCATAAACTTCCTGGTGGTGCGGGTCCCCTTGGCGTACAATGCTATTTTGGGAGACCTGGCTTAAACCTGTTGGATGCTGTCATCTCCACCAAAAGGCTACTTGTGAAGTTCCCCACCAGCGAAGGAATAGGAGAAATGAGGGGAGAGCAAAACCCGTTGCCACTCTGCTACCACCTAGCCCCCAGTCCGCAAGAGACAGCATCGGCAACTGCACCTAAACTGACTGACCCCCGAGATGTGGAGAAGAGAGGGGAGCCGGCCGAGCACCTCCTGACCTTCCCCTTGGGAGACGACCCCGTGAAGACCATCCAAGTCAGGCATTGCTTCCGGAAGAGGCCCGCGATCAGCTCCTTGCTTTCTTGCGTGCCAACTCCGACGTCTTCGCATGGTCGTCATCTGATATGCCAGGCATCCCTGAGGAGATAATCACTCACCAACTCAACCTCAAGCCAGAATGTCGGCCTGTCCGACAAAGAAGAGAGCTTCGCTCGGATAGACAGAAGGCTATTGACGAGGAAATCCGTAAACTAAAAGCTGCAGGCCACATTCGGGAAGTTCGCTACCCCGATTGGTTGGCCAACGTCGTGATGGTCCGCAAGGCCAACGGGAGTTGGAGGATGTGTGTAGACTTCACCGATCTCAACAAAGCGTGCCCGAAGGACAGCTTCCCTCTGCCCCGAATCGATCAACTGGTAGACGCTACATCTGGCCATGAAACACTTAGTTTCATGGATGCCTTCTCTGGGTACAACCAAATCAGGATGGAACCCACAGACGAGGAAGGCTACCTCCTTCATAACTGAGAAGGGAATCTATTGCTACAAGGTGATGCCATTCGGACTAAAGAACGCCGGAGCCACCTACCAGAGGCTGATGAACAAAGTCTTCGAGAGCCAGATCGGATGCAACATGGAGGTATACATGGACGACATGACGAAGAGCGTCCACCACCAGCCATATCGCCGACCTGACGGAGACTTTCGATAACCTCGCCGGTATAGGATGAGGCTGAACCCCCGTAAGTGTGCCTTTGGGGTGACGGCCGCAAATTCTTGGGTTTCATGGTGACCCAACGAGGAATCGAGGCGAATCCCGATAAAGTCCGAGCCATCTTGGACATGAAATCTCCCTCCAATAAGAAGGAAGTGCAACGTTTGGCTGGAAGGGTAGCGGCCCTGAGCCGTTTCTGTCCAAGTCTGCGGAGGTGTTTGCCTTTCTTCAAGGCACTGCGCCGAGTCAATGGTTTCGAATGGACCAGGGAGTGTCAGGAGGCCTTCGAAGGATTAAAAGAATTCCTATCCCCCCACCACTGTCCAAGCCAAGGAATGGAGAAGAACTCTTCTTGTACCTCGCGGCTTCCTCCGAAGCTGTTAGTTCGTGCTGGTGCGCATGGAAGCCGGGGACGCAAAAGCCAGTGTACTACACCAGCAAGGTACTGCATGATGCGAGACAAGGTACTCGAAAGTCGAGAAGGTTATCTTTGCACTGATCGTCTGCCCAACGCCTCAGGCCCTATTTCCAAGCTCACCCGATCGTGGTGGTCACCGACCAGCCGCTCAAGGCGGTCCTATCCCGTCCTGATACTTCTGGCCGGCTGGCAAAGTGGACGGTCAAGTTGGAGAATTCGATCTGTCGTTCCGACCCAGGACAGCTATGAAGTCCCAAGTTTTAGCGGACTTCTTGGTCGAAGGCACCTGGACAGAAGAGCAAAGAGAAGAATCCCGTACGAGCCCTTCGGATGATGAAATCAAGGAAGAGGGAGGGACTGGCTCCTTCATGTGGATGGGGCATCAAACTCTCAGGGAAGTGGGGGGCCTCATTCTAGCCAGTCCAAACGGAGTGGTGACGGAGTACGCCCTTTGTTTTCTTTTCCCAGCTACCAACAACCAAGCCGAGTACAAAGCCCTACTATCCGGGATACGGCTAGCTTGCGAGCTCGGGGTAAAGCATCTCAGAGTCTTCACCGACTCTCAGCTAGTTTGTGGCCAGATAAAGGGGAATACGAGGCGAGATCCCATCATATCACGTTACCTGAGTATGGTACAGTCGCAGGTCTCTCCCTTAACCCGTTTCAGCATCAGTTACATTCCCCGGAGGAGAACGCCAGAGCCGACGCGCTGTCTTATCTAGCTACATCGGCCGACGGAACCTTGGGAAGAACCTATATGGAGCACCTGGAGGCCCCGAGCATTGACACAATAAAAGAATCCATGCCAGTCCGCCAGGAGCCCTCTTGGATGGATGCCTACACTAAGTACTTTGCTACTGGAGCCCTACCAACCGACCCCACTGACGTCAAGATCTTCAAACGGTGAATACATAAGTTCCTGATGTTCGACGGGCAGCTGTATCAGAGGTCCTTCTCTCATCCCCTCTTGAGGTGTGTTGGCCCCACAGATGCCGATTACATCCTCTGAGAAATCCATGAAGGTATCTGGAAGCCACTTGGGGGGCAGAGCACTGGCCTACAAAGCCCAACGCCAAGGCTATTACTGGCCCACCATGCGGAGGACGCGGCCGAGCTGGTCCGAAAATGTGATAGTTGCCAGCGGCATGCCAACATCCAACGACAACCAACTTCTCGACTGAGCCCTCTATCGGCTCCATGGCCGTTTGCCCAATGGGGGATGGACATCTTGGGACCTTTCCTCCAGCTTCTGGCCAACGGAGGTTCTTGCTTGTCGCCATCGATCATTTCACTAAGTGGGTGGAAGCTGAAGCGCTAGCCAAGATTACTGAGGCTAAGGTGAGGAACTTCTTTTGGAAGTTCATTATCTGCCGATTTGGACTACCCCACACGCTTGTTACCGACAACGGGCGCCAGTTCGACAATGGCCCATTCAGAGACTTCTGTGCTGAACTGGGAATACACCAAAGGTTCACTTCTGTCGGTCACCCGCAAACTAACGGGGCTACCGAGGTGATGAATCGTACAATCTTATAGGGACTCAGGACGCGCCTGGACAACTTCAAGGGGAGATGGGTAGAAGAGCTCCCGAACGTGCTGTGGGCTTATCACACAACGCCCCGTGCTCCCACTGAAGAGACCCCATTCAGCCTTGTCTTCGGAACAGAAGCCATCGTCCCAGTGGAGATCGGTGTCCCTAGTCCCGGACACAGTCATACAATGAAGATGACAATCCCAGTCAACTAAGGGCTAACCTCGACCTCGTTGAAGAGCTTCGCGATCAAGCACGAATCAGAATGGCCTCTTACCGACAAAGGGTTGCAAAGTACTACAATGCCCGAGTCCATCCCAGGACGTTCCTCCCGGGAGATTTGGTCCTCAGGCGAGCTGCAGTCTCCAAACCTACGGAGGGAGGCAAGCTATCTCCCAATTGGGAAGGGCCCTACCGAGTCACCCGGGCACTTCATCACGGAGCTTACCGGATCGAAGAACTGGACGGGAAACCTCTCCCTCATACCTGGAATGCGGATAACCTCAGGCGGTATTATCAGTAGCCCATTGTCATATTTGTTTTAAATTAACCTATAATTGTCGTTCATCCTTTTGCACTAACGGAAGTGTTTAAGCATTCTGGCTTCTCACCTGAGCCTGGCTCCGCGTCGGCGCTTCAAGCCTGGCTCCGCGTCAGCAACAAGCCCGAGTCTCCCCTCGGCAATTAAGCCCGAGTCTCCCCTCAGCGATTAAGCCCGGCTCCACGCCGGCACTCCAAGCCTGCTTCGTCAGCAACAAGCCCGAGTCTCTCGGCAATTAAGCGAGTCTCCCCTCGGAATTAAGCCCGGCTCGGCACTCCAAGCCTGGCTCCGCGTCAGCAACAAGCCCGAGTCTCCCCTCGGCAATTAAGCCGAGTCTCCCCTCGGCGATTAAGCCCGGCTCCACGCGGCACTCCAAGCCTGGCTTCGCGTCAGCAACAAGCCCGAGTCTCCCTCGGCAATTGAGCCCGAATCTGCGTCAGCGCTCCAAGCCTAGAGCTGCATGGACAACTCTGCCTGGCCTTGGCCTCACTTTGCTCTTGGCTGTTGGCTCGGCTTCAGCCTCACCACGGCCGTCGGCTTCAGCTCACCATGACTTCGGCTTCGTCACGGCTTCCGGCGTCGTCTGGCCATAGCCACCGGCTCCAGCCCGCGCGGCTACTGGCCTTGGCCTCACTTTGCTCTTGGCTGTTGGCTCCGGCTTCAGCCTCGCCACGGCCATCGGCTTCAGCGTCACCATGACTTCAGCTTCAGCTTCATCACGGCTTCCGGTGTCGGCCTGGCCATAGCCACCGGCTCCAGCCCCCCGGCTACCGGCCTTGGCCTCACTTTGCTCTTGGCTGTTGGCTCGGCTTCAGCCTCGCCAGGCCGTCGGCTTCAGCGTCGCCATGACTTCCGGCTTCAGCTTCGTCATGGCTTCCGGCGTCGGCCTGGCCATAGCCACCGGCTCCACCGCCGCGGCTACCGGCCTTGGCCTCACTTTGCTTTGGCTGTTGGCTCGGCTTCAGCCTCGCCACGGCCGTGGCTTCAGCGTCGCCATGACTTTCGGCTTCAGCTTCGTCACAGCTTCCGGTCTCAGCCTGGCCATAGCCACCGCTCCAGCCCCGCCGCGGCTACCGGCCTTGGCCTCACTTTGCTCTTGGTTGTTGGCTCGGCTTCAGCCTCGCACAGCTATTTCAGCCTCGTCACGGCTACCGGCTCCGGCTTCGCCGTGGCCAGCTTCGGCCTCGCCATGGCTACCGGTTTCAACTTCATCTTGATTCCACTTCTCGGTTTCGGCCTTGATCGACGGCCTTGATTTCACTTCTGGTCTCGTCCTTCGGCCTCGACTCTAGTCTAGGCTACCCCCTAAAAATGACCCTTGCCCATTCGCGTTACTATACTCGCTGGAGTTGGCCAGCTACGGGCGAATCAAAGGAAGATTGAATTGAAATTCATTAATAACGAAACAGTTTTACAAAATCGCCGGTCAAAGCCGGACTTGACACAACCAAAAAGAAAAACTAAGATTCGGCAGGATCTGGGCCATCATCCTCCTCGTCTGGCTGGAGATCCTCAATCCCTTCAAGGCCGTAAAGCTTTCGGATTTTTTCTTTGCAGTCCTGAAAGCCGCCGTCATATGCGAAGGCCGTTGTCTCGGCCAACTCTTTGTTGAAGGCAGCAGACTTCCTGAAATCTTCCACAGCCTCAACGGCCTTCCTCTCGGCCTCGGCGGCTCTCTTTTCGGCTTCGGCCAACGCCGCTTTTAGATTGGCGATCTCTGCGTCAGACCGGCGGGCGATCTCCTCAGCGTTTTTGGCTCTTTCCTCGGCCACACCGATCTCGATGGTGGCAGAATGTAGCCGACCCGTCAGCAGATACACTTCCGACTCGCTGTCTTCAACTTTTCTTCTGCCTCTTTTTGCTTTTCCTCGGCCGCTTGAGCATTGTCCAACTCGTTGGCCGCTTGGCGCTGGGCTACCTCCAGCACATCTTCTGCCTTCTCAGCCCTAAGCCGGGCAGCCTCGGCTTCGGCTTTGGCCTTCTGCGTCCGGGCAAACTCTACCCGGACCTCTTCTAGAGCCGCCTCGGCCCTCGCCTTTACTTCTTGGACTTCCTCCAGCGACTGATCGAGGGCGGCCTGGCACTGGGACCAAAGGCCCCTCATGGCGGTCAAGGAATTCAATGCCTACGCACCACTCACAGTTAGATGAAGAAACAGGGACAATAGAGATTGACAAGGGGGCAATATTTACCCAAAGTTGGGCCACGGACGCCTCTCAAAAAACACAGAGGTCTTCTGATGCTGGAGGTACCTCTACAACTCAGGCATGGAGGCATCAATCATTGTCTGCTCGGCCCAGCGAGTGTGACGAGACAAGATCGACTGGAACGAAACGTCGATCTCCTCTTCGGTAGACTCCGTGGCGGCCGGCGCAGGTTCGGTTTCTGGTTGCACGCCCGACGCTTCGGCTTGGGCAGGTTCAGCTCCTGCCCCCTCGCTGAAAGGGGCGGCCTCCAGATCAGGCCCCAGAATTGTGTCGGTTGGCTCCGCCTCGGGAGCCGCTGGTGGTGATGGCGGCGCCTCCTTCCTTTGCTCCGGAGGGGTATCCGTCAGGTCGATAGGGGATGGAGCAAAGGCGGGGAACGAGCCCGTCCTCTCTCGGCCTCGTCCTTTGCTGAAACCTCTCTGGTTTCGGCTTCTGCAGTGGCTTTGGTGGCGACCTCCCTTCTAGCGGGAGCCTCCTCTTCCCGAGCCTTTCTTTTCCTCGTAGCGGCCCTCCTTATATCACGCAGCGATGGTGCCATACCTACAAACCAATGAATTTTGGTTAAACGGGGAAGAAAAGGAAAAATCAAGAGAAAAGGCTGCACTGCTCACCATCACCGGAAATAATACCGCTAGCCGAAGATTCTCCTCGGCTAGCAGCTGGTTGCAGCGAGGGACGTCGGCAGTAATCAACTGCCCGAATGCCTCCTGATCCCTTGGAAGAATTCTGGGGTCTTTGTTGGCTTCGGTATCGGGCATTCCCCACTCAGTCTTCACTCGTCGATTTGGGCAAAGAAGAACCTATTTTTCCATCCCTTAACCGAAGTGGGAAGATGCAGCCTAAGAATTCTAGTGGGCCTGGGGGTAAAGGACCACCAGCTTGATTGTTTCCTAAGAGTATAGAAGTTGCGAAAGAGAGAAATCCTGGCTTCTATCCCATGTATGTGGCATAGCACTAAGAAACCTACAAGGGTCCGAATGGAATTTGGGACCAACTGGGCTAAGGTTAAGGAATACCTATCTAAGACGTTCAATATGAAAGGATGAAGGGGAATGCGGAGGCCAGCCTTAAAGTAGTATTCGTAGAGGGCAACCCTCCCGGGATAGGAAGAAGTTATCCTATCCTCGGGAAGAGGCCTGTAAAGACGGAGATTGGTAGGGATTTGATAACGAGCCCGAAGATTAATTATCTCCTGGGCCGTCATCACGGAGGCAATCCCGTCGGGGGATTCCCCCGCGTGAGAGGGGCCGGCGACGGCGGACGGCGCCGGGCAAGGGTCCGTCCGGCGGCCGGGCGATTCTCAGCGAGAGATCGCCCGACCACCTGCGTTGCTCCGCTGGGACATCCTCTGCAGAGGTGGACCATTTAGACGCTGGAGAGGAGGCAGACTGTGAGGAAGATCGGGGGAATAGCCCCCGGAACCGGAAATAGAACATGAAAGGGACGAATCAGCCATGGTAGCAGAACTAACCTGGAAAACTCGAGCACGAAGAATCGAGGGTGAGGGACTCGGGAAGACGGGAGACGAACAGGCCCGGTAAAATCAAGGTAGGAACAAAATGGAAGCAGTAAGAACACTTGCAGCCTGAAATGCCACCCTTTATAGACTTGTCTTTTCAAAACCGTCCCGCTAATTTCGCTCCAGCTACGTGCTCGCTTCCCATTGGGGGCGGCTACGGCAACCACCAAAGCGTTGAACTTGGGAGCCCCTGCCAACGAAAAGATAGTGGTGACCTCACCGTAATGATGTATTTGCCCAGCACTCAAGGGAGATCCGCCTCGATCCCAACAGTCAGGTGGGCGAGATGATGGCATGCAGCATCCGATGCGTGTCCAAGGGCAGGGCCCTTGGCACGTGGCGCCTGAGAATTAGCCACCGAGTGATAAAGCGCCCCCATTCAATGGTAAGTGCACGCTCACCCATCTCGGGGGCGGGGGCATCTGATATGGCTAATCAACTATCAGGCGGAACAATAACACCACACGATTTTTGAGCAATTATCGCTGGCCTAAGGCTCGGCTTGGATTCCAGCTTGGCCGGATTCGACTCGGCCTCCAGCTTCGGCCGTGGATCCGGCTCGGCCTTAGCTTCGGCCTCGGATTCGACTCGGCCTCCAGCTTCAGCCTTGGCGTCGCGGCCACGACATTTCTAGCACCAAAATTTATGGCCCCAAAGGCCACGCATCCACTTTAAGGCATTTATCGCCTTATTCTCTCCCGTATTAAAGCACTTATGGCTGCCACGTTGGCCACAGCACTTCCTATCAGCTTTTGGTTCGGCATCAGCTTCTTGCTCCGGCATCGGCTTTCGGCTACAACATCGGCTTTTGGCCCCGGCATCGGCCCTGGCTCCAATTCCGGCTCCGATTTCAGCCATCGACGCAGTTCAAATCATGAAGCCGAACTTCAATGCTGAACAAACTTAATACTACGACGCAATCTATTCACCTACCATTCGCCAAAATCACGGGCAGTTACAAGCGCTACAGTTACCGATATATGCACTTATTCAGCAACAGCTCACCTGCCCGCCGTTCCCGAGTTCATCCTACCTAACAAAGCAGATTTGAACGGGGTGAGGGCGACCCTGGGACAGGTATAAAAAGAGGACCCGAGCTCGACGCGGGGGGATCTCTCTTTTTCTATCTCTTTCTCCAACTTAAAAAAAATAGACTACTGTTCTACAAGTTCACTAATTTGAGCGTCGGAGGGTTTCCGTCGGAACCACCGGCCCGGGACTTCTTGCAGGTTCCCGAAGGAAGAAGGCGGTCTTTCCCCATCCTCGGAGGCCCACGAAGATCTCGACACGCCCGACGCTCATCACGATGACTTGGCAGCACCATCAATTTTTAAGCTTAGGTTTAGCTCAAAATTTGAATGGGCTTAAAAATATTTATCCAATCCGATTATATGGGCTAAAAATCATGATCTGAGCATAAAAAAATTTGGGGCAGCCCATAAATTCTTATATCAATCTCAAACAATACTAAAATGCAGTATCTACTTATTTATTATAATCATTTGCTTTTTCATTATTATCTATAATTTGATAAGTTTCATAAGCTCTCTCTTCAAATGAATAAGATTTAGAATCTTTCATTATTAACATTTAAATTCTTCAACTTATTATGAAAAAAATAGAGAGAAATTCAAATGGCATCTTTTTTTCATCTTTTTTTCTTCTACATAATTTTAATAGTTAAACTTTTTGTACCCTAATTTATCTCATATCTCATATTTATATTTTTACTTTTTTAAAACTTTTTTTTCTTTCTTTTTCTTTTTCTTTCTTTCTTTCTTCCTTTGCCTCCTCTTCTTTTGAGAGAGAGAATCCTCCGCATTCTCCCTTACCCACTAACCCTTATCAGTTTCCTCTTTTATTTATTTTTTCATAATTATTACTAGGACAAATTGATATTGGCAAAGAACCCAATGAATATTTTTAGTCCTTCCAAGATCACAATGGAGTCATGATAAACACAAACTAAAATTAAAATTCGCTAACAAGATCAAATTACAAGAAAAATGAAAGGAGCCATAAAAGAAAACTAACTGGGAGGGATAAACAATTAGAGATTAAAGTAAAGTTAAACGGATATGATGCCTTGCATTATTATAATTCTTATCATGTGAGAAAATAGAGAAGAATTTTAAAGAAAAGCTCTATTGATTCTTATAATTGATTTTTGAGTGTCAAGTGTGATATTTTTTTTGAAAGATTTCTCTTAAAGCCAATAGACTTGTCCTATGTACCTAAGATATAATTTTCTTAAATAAATAATCAAATAAATAATAGAATATAATTTTTTAGGTCCTTTTTACCTTCTAGCTTATGTAACTTGAGTTTTTAGGGAAAAAAAATTCTTTAAAATTAAAGAAATTAGTAATATATGCTAAAATGTTTACAATGAAATTTAATTTATGTAATATCTCTTAAGTATTAAGATGCAGCAGAGTCAAAAAAATATAATAACAAAAATAATGATTATTTACTTGAAGTACACATACTAGATGAGAGAGAGTCATAATTTCAGCTTCTTTATGCATTTTTTAGTTCTAATAATATCCTAAAATATAGATGGTAAGTTGCATCTTTGTATTTCCAACATCCAAAATATTAAAGATCCAATCTTTCTTTCTTGTACATTTAGACTGCAATATTATTATTAAATTAAATGGGGTAGACCATGATCGTTTTCTTTGTAAATTTATTTAAACTATTGTTCATCACTTTAGGATAAGCAGGTTTTTTTATTGTCACTAAATTGTATAACCTGGAGGAGAAAAGCAGGGGTTTGTTGTCTTTGCGAACAGGCCCCTCGTAGACTTCAGGGAAATTATTGCCATTGTTATTGGGTGAACCTTTGTAAGAATTTCCTTGATGACAAAAGGTTCAGTAAACAATGGGACATTTAGAAAACTTGTCATTATATCAATGCTTTTCTACCTTTTTGATTATATAAGCCAAGGCCAGCATTTGTTGATCAAAATGGGAATATCTGATTTACAATCTTTAGTTAGACTTTTGGCGAGGGTGTCGTCTTCTGTTGGGAAGCTTTGATGAAAGTCCTTGCTGACTTGCCAGAATTTCTGAGACTTGATTTGTCTGAGCATAATCATCTTATAGCTGATAACCTTATTTCCTCATGGAGACTCTTGGCCTGTAAACATCTTCATTTATCTTGATAGCCTATTAGATTAATGTTTAATTAGCTTACTGTCAAATTTAGGTTTTGTTCTCAATACCCTTCTTGTGAGGGTTGCTCACTTTATATAAAAGTTGTTGGATTAATTACAAGGCTAAAAATCAGTCATTACACAAGATACATATGATTATGTAAGGTAAGAATAAACGTCTATCAATTCTATGCATATATACAATATACTCTATACTTATGGCAATGATGGGCTGATTTTCTGCCTAAACAATTCTTCCTTGATGCGCCCTTAGTTGGCCAATTTGAATTTCAAAATTTAAATTCAAAACTCCCGCTTAACTGTCCCTTGGCTCGCCAAATCAGTCTTGAATCTGTCATTTCTGTGTATCAAATCAGCCTTGGAATCTGTCATTTTTGCGCACCAAATCAGCCTTGGAATCTACCATTTCTGCTTCCTTGACTAGCTGTTAATTCTACTAACATCCCCCTCAAATTCAGAAGCATCAATTTGTCAATTAAGAACTGATGTCGAGGACGAAAGAGAGCCTTGGTGAAGACATCAGCAGTTTGGTGTTCAGTAAAATATGTGGAAGAGTAATCTCCTGACGAGCAAAAGCTTACAAATGGAATGACAATCCACTTCAATATTTGGTGCGCTCATGAAAAATAGGATTGGCAGCAATCTGAATAGCACTGGTATTATCAGAATGAAGAGAAGTAGGAGTAAGTTGTGGAACACTAAGTTCGCCTAACAATCCTCGAAGCCATATAATTTCAAAACAAGCAGACGACATAGCCCGATATTCAGACTCGGTGGATGACTTCGATACACGAGCTTGCTTCTTACTCTTTCAAGAAATGAGGGCGTTGCCAAGAAACATACACCAACCCGTAACAGAACGACGAGTATCCGCACAACCAGCCCAGTCGGCATCACTAAAACCCTTCAACTGTAAAGAATTCTCAGAGAAAAAAATAAGCCACGACCAGATGTCCCTTTGAGATATCGAAGAAGACGACGGACAGCAGCCAAATGTGTCTGGCATGGAGCCTGCATAAACTGACTGACCTGCTGACAACAAACGAAATATCAGGTCGAGTAATGGTCAAATAATTCAAATGCCCACCAGCTGCCGATACATGAAGGATCAGATAAGAGATCACCATCCGCCTGACACAACTTCAAATTGACCTCCATAGGTGTAAGAACCGAATTTTCGTCTTGAAGGCCTGTTAAAGAAAGAAGTTCTTGGGTGTACTTATGATGATGTAAGAGCATGCCATTTGAGCAATGGTGAACCTCCAGTCCAAGAAAATACCGTAGTGGACCAAGATCTTTCATATGAAATGAAGATTTGAGACGCTGTTGGAGCTGCTCAATTAACTGGAGATCAGATCCAGTAATCACAATATCATCGACATACACAAGAAGTATAACAATCCCAAGGGTAGTCTTGCGAAAGGAGAGAGAGGAGTCAAACTGACTCTGAGAAAAAGTGAAATCCAGTAGAGTAGTACGAAACTTCTCAAACCATGCCCGCGGTGCCTGCTTCAAACCATACAGAGACCGCTTTAAGCGATAAACCTCAACAGAAGAGGAAGGAAACAAGCCAGGAGGAGGAGACATAAATATTTCTTCCTTCAGATTACCATGTAGAAATGCATTCTTCACATCCATCTAGTGAAGTGACCATCCTTTCGAAACAGCAATGGCCATGATAGTGCGGACAGTAGTCATTTTGGCAACGGGAGCGAATGTTTCCTCATAATCAAGCCCATACTCCTATCTATTTCCGAGTGCCACTAGACGAGCTTTATGTCTTTTAATAGAGCCGTCAGCACGTAGCTTGATAGTGTAGACCCATTTACACCCAATAAGTTTAACTCCAGCAGGACAAGGGACGATGTCCCAAGTATGATTGTTCTGAAGAGCCTGAATTTCGTCCTGCATAGCTTGGCGCCAACACTCTTGAGTAGAAGCCTGAGAATAAGACTTAGGCACAAAAGTAGTATCAAGAGTAGCCTGAAGAGCCAAAGAAGAAAAACCATACCAATCTGGGGGCTAGGAAATCCTAGTAGACCATCGGGCTCATGCAAGACAGGATCAGATGGCGGTTCAGAGGAAGGAAGAGGCAGTGGGCAATGACGTCGCTGATACACGATATCGGGCTTAGAAGGAGTACGAGACACATCATCAAATGCAGGAAGTGAAATAGAGGGAGAAACAAGATTAGTACGAGATGGAAAGAAATATTGATTTTCAAAAAAAATCACATTGCGAGAAATACGAAGCTTGTTAGCATCCGCATCATAACACACAAATCCTTTATGAGAGTTACTATAACCAAGAAAAGCACACTGAACAGATTGGGCAGAAAGCTTGTGACGTTCAATGGGAGGTAAATGAACAAAACAAATGCAACCAAATACATGCAAAGAATTATAATCAGGAGAAACACCAAACAAACGAGAATATAGAGAATCAAGATGCAAGGTAGGAGAAGGTAGACGATTAATCAAATATATAGCTGTAGATAATGCTTCTACCCAAAATCTAGAAGGTACAGAAGATTCAAGCATCAATGTACGAACAACATCTAAAAGATGTCTATTCTTACGCTCGGCGATGCCATTTTGTTGAGGGGTGTAAGGACACGAACGTTGAGAAAGAATACCCTTGTTGGAGAAAAGATTGAAAATCATGAGACATGTATTCTTTCCCAGAATCTGAGCGGAAGATCTTAATACAGGTAGAAAATTGAGTTTCTACATAGGCAACAAAAGTTTGAAGGTTGAAAACACATCAGCTTTAGAACGAAGAAAATAGACCCACGTGAAACGACTGTAATCATCAATAAATGTCACAAAATATCGGTATTGAGCATGAGAAAGAACATGACTCATACCCCAAACATCAGAATGAATAATATCAAAGCATGTAGAAGCACGACTACCTTGCAAAGGAAAAGGTAAAGATTTGCTTTTCCTAGTTTACAAGGAGCACAATCAAAAGGCAAGGAAGAAAACTCATTTGTATTACTCAAATAACCATGTTTCATAAGATGTGTCAAAATTACAGAGTTGGGATGACCCAATTTCTTATGCCAAAGATGGCTATTATTATTAGCAATAGCAGAACAACCAACAAAAATTGAACGAGGAACGGAAAACGACTGAAGAGGAAAAAGACGTCCCACTTTAGGCCCCTTCGCTATCTCCTGTCCCGACGCTTGATCCTGCACACGACAACCAGAACGATCAAAATGAATAGAACAATTATCTTCTACTAATTGTCCAACAGAAATGAGATTGGCAGATAAATTAGGAGACACAAAAACATCAGTAAAGGAAGACCCCAGATTTTCAACTGCAGTAATGGAAGAGTACTGCCATCTGCAATCTGAATATGTTGCTGACCATCATACTTACGAACATCTTGTAAAGCTGCCAAACTTCCAGTCATGTGATTGGAAGCTGCAGAGTCAATTAACCAAGGAGAAGGAAGGAGATGTTTCTTGCCTTGGAGACCAAGAGCAGAAAGGGCAGAAATAATCATCTGTTGAACCTGCTCGGGCGTAATGTTGGAAGAAGAACTTGGAACTGTGGGCAGAGTGGAAGACATAGGCACAAAAGCGGACTGAACAGCAGTATGAAAAGCAGGAGCAGATTTATTCTGAGGGCGTATACGACAATCCTTAAGGATATGACCCTCCTTCTTGCAATAATTGCAGAATTTCTTGCTGCAATATTTGCAATATGCCCAATTTCCTTGCAACTATAACATTGTGGTGGAGATCTAGATCGTCCTTTGCCTTGAGCAGCGTATGCCATATTAACCATCTCAGAACCACCAGTGTTTTGATCAAGGCCAAGCTGTGAGGCAAGACGCTGTTCTTCACGCAAGAGTTCACCCAAGCAATCCTCCAAAGAGGGGACAGGTGTGCGATTGATTAACCCAGCTCGTGCACTTTCAAACTCGGGTCTGAGCTTCATCAAGAATTGATCCCGCTGGCTCTCAGAATGAACCGCTTGTAGTGCTGCCAAAGCTTCTTTGGGAACCTGAGAATGCACCAATCCAGAATAATCACTCCATAAATTAATAAAACCAGAATAAAATTGCTCAATAGAAAGATTCCCTGGCGATAGTTTCCAATGTCTAACTCCAATTGAAACTTTCGGGCAGAATTTTTGATAATAAATTTGCCGAAGGTAATCCCACATTGCCTTAGCAGTAGTGAACCCACGAAGATTATTGACCATATGAGGTTCAACAGAGCTGAGTAGCCAGGAAGCAATTTTAGCATCCTTGCTTTCCCATAAACTAAGCTCCTTGGAATCAGTTGGAGCCTTAGAAGACCCATCCAAATGACCCCATAACTCCTTCCCTTTCACAAACATCCTGAACTGGAATTCCCAACTGGTGTAGTTCTTGCCATTAAGGCGAATAATAGAATTTTCTCCAGTCATAATAATAAAAAAAATTGACAGAGCCGAGAAATCACAACAGTTACTCTTCAGAATCTGTCGACAGCTACCAAGCAACAGAAAACCAAGAGCCGACAGTCACCAAGCAACCCTCAAAAAATCAAGAATTCAGACAAGCCAAGAGAAAACCACGAAAATAATTTGTGCTCTGATACCATGTCAAATTTAGGTTTTGTTCTCAATACCCTTCTTGTGAGGGTTGCTCACTTTATATAAAAGCTGTCGGACTA
This sequence comes from Calamus simplicifolius, assembly GCA_900491605.1. Taxonomy (NCBI): domain Eukaryota; kingdom Viridiplantae; phylum Streptophyta; class Magnoliopsida; order Arecales; family Arecaceae; genus Calamus; species Calamus simplicifolius. The sequence goes on from UESW01004004.1 coordinate 548,214, forward strand.
ATTACAAGGCTAAAAATCAGCCATTACACAAGATACACATGATTATGTAAGGTAAGAATAAATGTCTATCAATTCTATGCATATATACAATATACTCTACACTTATGGCAATGATGGGCTGATTTTCTGCCTAAACAACTCTCCCCTTGATGCGCCCTTAGTTGGCCAATTTGAATTTCAAAATTTAAATTCAAAACTTCGCTTAACTGGTCCCTTTGGCTCGCCAAATCAGTCTTGAAATCTATCATTTCTGCATATCAAATCAGCCTTGAAATCTGCCATTTCTAGCACCAAATCAGCCTTGGAATCTACCATTTCTGCTCCCTTGACTAGTAGTTAATTCTACTAAATTTTAAATGCCTTAGGTTTATGCAGGTACTTATCTGTGCTAGCCATTCCATCTATCCTGTGCAGCATGCATGTTGGTTTTGATTTGGTTGAACACCACTCTTAATATTCTGTATAATTTTGCAGTTGTATCCTTCTTTTAAGACAGATAATAACATTTGGCCTTGTTTTGAGGGAGTTTTTGTCTTTTTCTCGCTAATCTCTCAATTCTGTTACTTTAGCAGGTTTAGGAGAATTCATGGATGGCTTATTTGGAAAGAAAGACAAATGATTATGATCTTCTATTGTCATTTTAATTGTCATTTTTTTCTACAAGCCTTGTTGATACAATATTGTGTTGTGGAGCTTATTTTTTTGCATTTTTATATTCTAAACTCAGTTTATTCTTAACAGGGTTTGGCCAATAATGAGGTTTGATGGCAAAAAAGAATTAGAATTTGGTTTTACACGTTACCAGATGAGGGGTTGGTCCATTTGGGATAAGCAGGGATCCAATTACTAAACCAATAATAGATTATGTGCGCCTTTGGGTTGTTCAAATGCCTTTCTTAATGGAATGCCTTTTGCTTGGATGAAGTTATTTTGTCATTTCCATGAATTCTAATAGATACCATGCCATTTTATGCCCAATGAGAAGTTTATTCTCCTAACTTTAGCTCAGCCCTTTTCACTTACTGCTTTGGTTGCAAATGCATGAACGATTTTACTTTTCCTGAATTATATTTGCAAAGTCTTCCTATTTTAGTGGAAGCATTTTGAGTTTTGAGTCATTAATTTCTCTCTTGGCGATGACATCACTCTTTGTTCTCTCTTAGTAAATGCTATTGTTATGAGCTGCTGCATTGGAAATACCGTCATATGTGCTGTTTGAGCTTTTTCATTTTTCATGGGCTTCAAGCGTTCTTCATGTTTTTGTTACAGGAAAAGTTTTTGTATACTGTCCCTGATGCAGCAAGTTCTACGTGGGCTGCACGCCTCTCTTGATTAGTCCATGTGGATCCTACGTGGCTGACGATGCGGAACGGTATAACTGCTACGATATTACGTTCTGATTATGACGGCCATTAAAAGCACTTCTCCTTTATTTTAAAATTACTGTGCAACAAAAATGCCCTTTCCCTCCAGCTTACTTCTACCACCATTTTTTCTTGGATTTCATCTATGCAAGAAAAACTCTTTCTTCTCCCTCACTCTGGCTTTCGGATGCTAATGAATCAGTCCAAGGTTTGAGCAAGATCCTGAGCCCTTGCTCTGGCTTTCGGATGCTAAGGAATCAGTCCAAGGTTTGAGCAAGATCCTGAGCCTCGCTCTGAGGAGTTCGATCGGAAGAAAACTTCTAGAGAAAAAGTCATCCGCAGCAGGGAGTAAAAAGTCCTTGTTCCCATTTCTTTGTAAAGCTCCTTTATTACACCAACGGTTTTTTGTCGTTAGAGGAAGTTAATGTGTGACCAAACCGTTTAATGCACGGGTAACTTCTTTAGACCAAAACAGTTAAACATTCCAGGAGTCATAACTGTTTAGAGTTTACTGTTTTGTAGCACGAATGTCATACTCTTTTAACTAGGATGTTATACCTTATGAACTGGGGTGTCGTTAGAGTGTTTCGGCCTATATTCCCCGTTATTTCTTGTGTCCTTGTTTAAACCTTAAGAGAGTGCATGGGAATGGATATAAAGAAGAGGAGAAGAGGGGGGAGGGCATTCTACGAAGGGCCAAGAGGAGAAGAGGAGGGAACGACTCTCCAGTTTAAACCTTAAGAGTCCCAGAACGGGTGTCGTCGCCTTAAAACTAGGGTGTCGTCAGATGAGAGCTGGGGTGTCGTAAGAGCCTAAGTCGGGGATATCATCGGTCCCCACCTTTTAACAGTCATGGAACGGGTGTCATCTCCTTAAAGGTAGGGTGTCGTCGCGCATAAGAGCTGTAGTGTCGTCATAAAAGCTACGACACCCCAGATTTACTGTTAAGACACCGTAGTTACAAGCATATGACACCCGTGCTCCAAACGAATGCTGGAGAAAAGCCTCGCGATATCGCAGGAGAAAATTGGGAGTATTGTGACACCCAAGTTTAAAAAATAAGACACCTCTATTAAACAAATACGACACTCCTGTTATGCTCGGCCAAAAATCCTTCGCAACACCGCAGTTCAAACATCACGACATCCTAGTGACAACGCTACGACACCCATGCTTATAACCTTACGACACCCAAGTCGGGGATGTCGTCGGTCCCTGCCTTAACAATCCCCGCACAGTTGTCATCGTGCTAAAGTTAGGGTATCGTCGGATGAGAGCTGAGATGTCGTAACAGCCTAATTCGGGGATGTCATCGGTCCCCGCCTTAACAGTCCCCGCACGGGTGTCGTCGCGTTAAAGCTAGGGTGTCGTCGCGCTAAAGCTAGGGTGTCGTAAGAGCCTAAGTCGTCGGTCCCCGCTTTAACAGTCCCGGCACGGGTGTCGTCACCTTAAAGCTAGGGTGTCGTCGTGCTAAAGCTGGGGTGTCATAAGAGCCTAAGTCGTCAGTCTCTGCCTTAACAGTCCCGGCATGGGTGTCGTCACCTTAAAGCTAGGGTGTCATCGCACTAAAGCTGGGGTGTCGTCAGATGAGAAGAACTGGGGTCTCGTTAACAGCCTGGGTCGGGGATGTCGTCATTCACGACACCCCAGTTGAAACCTTACGACACCCCAGTTGAAACCTTAAGACACTCGTTTACGCTTAGGAGAAAACTTTACCACATCCCAGGAAGAAATCGGTCGAAAAATAGTGACGACATCCAAGCTCCCTTATCCTTCGGTCTCAACGCCATCCTAGTACCAATGCTACGATGCCGCAGTTGAAACCTCACAACACCCTAGTACCAATGCTACGACACCCGTGCTTATAACTGACCACGGAGAGAATCCCTGCGACACCCCAGGAGGAATTTGGCCAAAAATCCTTCACGACACCCTAGTTGAAACCTCATGACACCCTTGGTATAAACTTATAATACCACTACAATAAATTTCAACTAGGCACCCGTGCTTATAACTGACCACAAAGAGAATCCCCACGACACCCAAGGAGGAATTCGGCCGAAAATCCTTTGTGACACCCCAGTTGAGACCTTACAACACCCTAGCACCAATCTACGACACCTGTGCTTATAACTGACCACGGAGAGAAGGCTCACGACACCCCACGATGAATTCGGCCGAAAAACAGTGAGGACACCCCAGTTGAATTATTAAGAAATCCAAGTTACAAACCTAAGACACCCGTTCACGCTTAGGAGAAAACTTTACCATATCCCAAGATGAAATCGGTCGAAAAACAGTTACGACATCTAACCTTCCTTATCCTTCAGTCTAGCAGCAAACACAAAGTTACTAAAATTTCTTTTTATTCATCACACAAAGAAAAACAAGAAGAAAAGAAAAGAAAGAAGTACAGGAGCCCTCACTGGGGCATGTCATCTTCTCCGGGCGCTGCCGAGCTCCCCCACGCTATGGGGCTAACTCGGCGATCTGGTGCTGGAGGGACGCTACTTGCCCCTCCAGCTGGCTGTTGGCCTGATGCAGGAGTTCGATCTCTCTCATTGAAACGGCCAGGTATTGCTCGGCTACCCTGTGGAGTCACTCGCGGTTTGTGAGTGACGACGCAAAGACCTCCCCATCGACGGTTACCGTGGTGCGGCTCCCATGGGGCCCCCTACGGCCACTGATGCCCCCTGCTTGGCGGTTTAGTTGATTGCCCCTCGCCTCTAGAAGCTATCTCAGTATCCAAAAATTTGGAAGATCAGCTGAAAAGGTGATTAACTATGGCATTCCCCCATCCATATTTAAGCTACTCTTGGCAGGTGTTTCGATTGCTCGAGCTATCAGCTCCGGTGCCCCTATCGTGGAAACTCGCCACGTGCCACCATCTCTGTGGGCGCTCACAGGAAACGAAGGTTTGCACCCCCCTCGCTGAGTTTCGGGGGATGGGGAACAGAAGAAACCAATACTGAAGAGAGTGTCAGGAAGCCAAATACCCGGTTGCCGTAGTAAGCTTTACGGCATCCCAAGAGGAAACCTCACGACACCCCAGGAGGAATTCGGTCGAAAATCCTTCGCGACACCCTAGTTGAAACCTTACGCACCCTAGCACTAATGCTACGACACCCGTGCTTATAACTGACTACGGAGAGAATCCCCGCACACCCCAAGGAGGAATTCGGCCAAAAATCCTTCGCGACACCCTAGTTGAAACCTCACGACACCCTAGCACCAATGCTATGACACCCGTACTTATAACTGACCACGGAGAGAATCCCCGCGACACCTCAGGAGGAATTCGGCCAAAAATCCTTCGCGACACCCCAGTTGAAACCTTACAACACCCTAGCACCAATGCTACGACACCCGTGCTTATAACTAACCACAGAGAAAATCCCCGCGACACCCCAGGAGGAATTCAGCCGAAAATCCTTCGCGACACCCCAGTTGAAACACGACACCCTAGCACCAATCCTATGACACCCATGCTTATAACTGACCACGGAGAGAATCTCCGCGACACCCCAGGAGGATTTCGGCCGAAAATCCTTCGTGACACCCCAGTTGAAACCTCACGACACCCTAGCACCAATGCTACAACACCCGTGCTTATAACTGACCACAGAGAGAATCCCCGCGACACCCCAGTTGAAACTTCACGATACCCTAGCACCAATGCTATGACACCCGTGCTTATAACTGACCACAGAGAGAATCTCTGCGACACCCCAGGAGAATTTTGGTCGAAAATCCTTTGCGACACCCCAGTTGAAACCTCACGATACCCTTGGTAAAAACTTATAACACCACTACGATAAATTTGAACTAAGTGAGAATTTTGACGTCACCCTAGTTGTAATTCGACGACACCCTAGTAACTCAGCAATGCCATCTTTTCGAGAAAAGTTGCATAACGTGGCCGGTTCCTACGGGTTTGCGTATCGGCGATATGATCGTGGCGCTCCTGGTGTCCTTTCATATTTCTCTAAGGTCGGCATAAAAAAATTTCTGAACCCTAGAGGTCCTTCATTTGTTGCTCGAGAAGCCACCGGTGTTCTAAATTTTTTCCATAGTTCTTTCTTCCATCTACTTCATTCATGGAGATGAGTGCTTTCATTTGTGGACGAAGACCGCAAACAAAAAAGAACCAGAAGGAGAAAATGGCGGAACAGAGCAAGGACATCGTTCTTCATTCGAATGAGGATGCGTCTCCTTCAGGTATGTTTATCCCTTTGTTAAGATATTATGACATCCTCTCTTAAAATGTCATGACACCCTAGTTCATACATAATGGCACCCAGCTGACTAGTATGTTTTACCCCTATTTCAGATGACATGAAAATTATTCCAGTCCCCCAAGTGAAGGCTTCCCAACTGTTTAAGAATAGTTGTAGGCCCGTCGTATACGTTCAGAAGGTTTGGAAGATGGGGTTTACCAGACAGCATACAAAACTTATTTGAAGGACCCCATTTGGTGCCTTCGTCGACATGCAGACTTTCACAGTCGATGGGCGATTGCTAGCAGACATCATAAGATGTCACAATGGAGGCGACGAGTTCATTTTCTGTGACAAGCCGGTTCTATTCAGTGCCGACGAAGTCGCACTTATTCTTGGCCTTCCAGCTCATGGGAAGAAGATGACACCTCCAGCCAATTGTTCAACGGAAGGTTATTTAGACAATTTGGCCAGGGTTTAGATCTTCATCAAGAAGGTTTGGAGAAGTTAATTTTTCGACTCCGATCATCTAAGGTATAGGAAGATGTCGAGGACACCGTCAGACTTTGGATCGCCTACATGTTTGCCATATTTTTAGCTCCAAAGTCTAATCAGAGATGTCCACGGTATCTCATCCAGCACTTGGATGACTTAAGTTAGCTAGATAGGATCGACTGGGCTTCAGCATTCAAGAAGCTGATTGTTCTGGCTCTCCCAGAAGTAGCTGCTTGCTTGCGTTCCGAGGAGCCGGTCCACTCAAAGAGAGCACAAAAGGTTAGGAGGCAACCTATCATGTTCGGATGCTCGGCAGCACTGGTGGTAAGGATTATTGAGATGCAAAAATAGTGTCTTTAGTATAATTTCTTTGTTAATATTATATTTTTATATCAAAAAATTATCATGTTCAGGCGTAGTTCCTCGAGCATACATCAATGAGAGTACCAGCATATCTCGATAAACTGCCCCAGCTATTGAAGTGATATGATAACCAAATGAAGATCCAGTCAGTTCGGATTGCCAACATGCAGCCTCACGACTTGGTAAGCTAATACATTGCTTCATTACGCTGACCATATTTTTTTCACTTAATGTGTTAATATTTTCACTTAATATTAATTTGTTTATCATCTTGCTTTGCAGTTGGAAGGAGCTACTGTACCACTATCAGAGGAGCGTTGTCTTCTCAGTCAACAGACAGTAGCATCGCCTGAACCAACAGAGCATTGTGAAAGCTATGCCGAGTTGAGGATTGAATTGGCCTACGTTAAGGATCAACTCGACGAGCTCAGGCGCAGGCTGTCCATTGATGAGAGCCTCCTCAGTTCCATGCTCAGAAAGAAAAGCAATGCAATAAATGAGGAGGATAAGGGAGACGGGAAGACAGAGGAGGGGCTTTCCCTGGACTGTCTTCTCGAGCCTGTTAAAGGAAATACTGAGGAGAATAAGATGGAGGAGGAGAATAAGATGGATGAGGACCAAGAGGAGAAGAGATTGGAGGGGGAATCCCTGGACGATAAAACAGAGCATGGGATTGAAAATAAAGAGGAGGAGAAGAGAGGGGAGGGGCATTCTACGGAGGACCAAAAGGAGTCCAAATCCGATAAGAAACTTGGCACCCCTGCTCACAAGGGTGATGATGTTGACATAGAAATCATTGGAATGCCTTCTCTTGTTAGGAGGGTTAAAAAAGAGCCAAGAAAGCGAAAGGCATCCAAGGTCAGAGGAAATTCTTATGAGACAACCCGTCCTAGAAAGTCGTCGAAGACAGTGGGCACATCAAAGCCTAGCACAACGGTCGAAGATGACTAAATTATTATAAATTTTTTTTTGAGCGAACGACTAACCGATGAGACTGTGTACACCAATAAGTTAGGTGGCGTTATAATAAGGAAAGGTCTTCGGAATCTCATTAACAATAATATGATAATAGATGATGTAAGTATCTCAAGAAACCTTTTCTAGTTGTTAATTTTAGAATTATATTAATTGGTTTACATTCCATTGGCAGATAATTAATGTCGGCCAGGAGTTTTTGATGAGCAACTAGACAGAGCATCCGGATCGATACCATAAGTGAATCTTTGCATCAGTTTTCATAGCCGCTATGTGTCTGAATTCTCCATTAACTCCTCATGAACTCGCTGCATCATCAGTGTCTTCGATATTTGACGATGTATCCGATGAAGATAAGGCCCAATTCCGGTTTCTATTCACCATAATAAACTCTGATAACTCACACTGGCATCTTGTTGCTATCGACATGGAAAGAAAGGTGTTCATGCACCTAAATTCATTAAAACACAACACCAGGTACACGGCCAATGTGAAGAAATGGCATACAACTCTTGGCCACATATTCCATATCTACTGCAATAAGGAGGAGGTGATGACTTGGCCGATGGAAGAGATTTTGGATTGCCCAAGTCAACCGGCCGGATCACTGGATTGCGGCCTATACTGTCTGAGATACATGAAATGCCTTGCTCGACGGGACAATCCTGATATGAAGATAGATTTCACGGTGGAGGAAGTAAGATAATACAGGCGACAATTAGCTACGACGATATTGAGAGAGGGCCTCAACCAAAAGATCAACGACCTTGTCGCAAACTGTTCTTAATTTTTTCATTCTTCTTTCATTGAAAATTTAATGTAATTTATTCATATTGACATTATTTCATATTGAATGCAAATGCAAATATTTTATATTGAGAACATGGTTGTCCTTGATTTATTCATATTTATGCCTTTTCTACTTCACAATTTCTTGAGTTTTCATATATGATGTCGTAAATTGAAAACTAGAATATCGTAAATTAAGAACAAGGGTGTCGTAGGATTTTTGCCTTTTGGGTGTCGTCGAGCTAATGCTAAGGTATCGTTAGCCCAGAGTTGGGGTGTCATCGCGCTAAAACCATTGGTGTCCTTTCGTGAGAATAGGGGTGTCGTAGGATTTTTGCCTTTTGGATGTCGTCGAGCTAAAGTTAGGGTGTCATTAGCCCAGAGTTGGGGTGTCGTCGCGCTAAAACCATTAGTGTCCTTTCGTGAGAACAGGGGTGTCGTAAGATTTTACCTTTCGGGTATCATCGAGCTAAAGCTAGGGTGTCGTTAGCCCAAAGCTGGGGTGTCATCGAGCTAAAACCATTGGTGTCCTTTCGTGAGAACAGGGGTATCGTAGGATTTTTGCCTTTCGGGTGTCATCGAGCTAAAGCTAGGGTGTCGTTAGCCCAGAGTTGGGGGGTCGCCGCGCTAAAACCATTGGTGTCCTTTCGTGAGAACATAGATGTCATAGGATTTTTGCCTTTCGAGTATCATCGAGCTAAAGCTAGGGTGTCGTAGGATTTTTGCCTTTCAGGTGTCGTCGAGCTAAAGTTAGGGTGTTGTTAGCCCAGAGCTGGGGGGTCGTCGCGCTAAAACCATTGGTATCCTTTCGTGAGAACAGAGGTGTCGTAGGATTTTTCCTTTCAGGTGTTGTCGAGTTAAAGCTAGGGTGTCGTTAGCCCAGAGCTGGGTGTCGTCGCGCTAAAACCATTGATGTCCTTTCGTAGAACAGGGGTATCATAGGATTTTTTCCTTTCGAGTGTCGTCAAGCTAAAGCTAGGGTGTCGTTAGCCCAGAGCTGGGGTATCATCGCGCTAAAACCATTGGTGTCCTTTCGTGAGAACAGGGGTGTCGTAGGATTTTTGCCTTTCGGGTGTCGTCGAGCTAAAGCTAGGGTGTCGTTAGCCTAGAGCTGGGATGTTGTCGCGCTAAAACCATTGGTGTCCTTTCGTGAGAACAGGGGTGTCGTCGCTTTAAAGTGAGGGTGTCGTTAGGCAAGAGCTGGGGTGTTGTAACAGTGTAAGCGTATTCGTAAAATATCAAATCCTCTTGGCAGACGAGATGAACACTTCATTGGCTGAAAAAGATACCCATGTTTTATATGTGCTACTGTGTTAGTTGACTCAATACATAAGCATCAAACTCGTCCATCAAAGTTTTGGAAGGTGGTACAATTCTTTCAATATCCTCTTCGGTGTTAATTGACTGCATACAAGTCTGCCTGTTGCTTGAAGCAGCTCTTACTTCATTTTGCATTGGTGGAGTGTCAACAGTTGCCTTGACCAGATTTTTCCTTGATCTTTTGACTTCTTCTCGACTCCACTCTTTAATATGTTCTCTCTTGGGCGACCTTTCGTCCTAATTTGCTGAGGATCTTGAATTACAAACTCTGTACTTGGCTTAGCTGCGCAGTTAGCATCCACGGTAATTTTGAATATAGGTGTTAGACCATTCATTACTAAATTAAATGCATCTTCAGATATGGAGGCTATCTCTGCGAGCTTCATCATCCGATGACTCAGCAAACTATATCTACAATCAAAATATAATGTTATCGAAAACATATATTAAGACATTTCAAATAAAAAATTGTCACTGCGTACCGTGATTTTTGTGTGCTTTTATCACAACCTTCAGTATTGTAGTCAAAATCGTCGAATTGATATTTCATGTCCTTGCACCATCTCTTCAAGAAGTATTTATCTGGTAAACGAAATACGTCACTTTGATGAAGAACCAACAAGGCATGCCTACACAGGTAACCCTTAAACTGAAATGATCGACACTGGCATTGGACATCCTCAATATTTCTATTGTATGACACGATATATTCTTTGATCATCTCCTTGCCTTCCATCGACTTCAATCCTTTCATACGACTTTACAGAATATACACAACAGTCATCAATTTCCTTGATCAATTTAGTATTTGATGCAGCCATTTCAAGGATCTCATTCTGAATTTTTTGAAAATGCACCTTGTATACCTTCCTGCACCTTGTCTCTCAAAAGGTGATGATGTCTTTAGGAAAGCAATCGTTTGCAATGTCCTATTATCTTCCTCATTTTCGGCCTTGTACCTTTTTCCAAGGCATCTTCGTACTTACCTATGAACTCCGTTAGTGTAGTCTTCGAATTTATAAACCCATCGAAGAAGTGATTTATGCCCTCGCTCCTTTGTGAAGATGATATCCATGTACATAATTTTGTCAAAAAAAGAAGCGTTGAACGCGAACATGAACCAAAGACAATGACATACAACCTGCGAAGAATGTATCCTTTAGGTAAACTAGGACCCATTTATCCCGACATTCGTAAAGGACATTGAACAAATATATAGCCTTGCATTCTTTATATTTCTCCATAACAAGTGCCCAACTTTTCTCGAATGACTGTATGGTTAATGAATCATATATCGCCTCATCGAAATCAACCATAAATTTTGGATTTGCTATGCAAATGTAGCCAATCTTTTCAGGTATCTTCTTCAATATATGCCAAAGACAAAATCGATATCGTGTGTTAGGAAAAACTTCTTTAACAGTAGCCTCGATTGCCTTATCTTGGTCAGTTATTATGGCAATAGGTGCTTGACCACCATTTGCATCCAGCCATGACTAAAAAAGCCATTTATATGTCTCAGTACTCTCATCAGACAACAATGCGTAACCAAGCAAGGTGGACTGTCCATGATGGTTGACCTCGACAAATGGATAAAAAGGCATTTGATATCTATTTGTCAAGTAGGTCGATTCAAAGCTTAGAACATCACCAAAGTATGTGTATGCCAATCTTGACCTTGGATGAATCCAGAAGATAGACCTGAGATGACCATTATCATGAGGTCTAAGGTATAAAAGAAATTAGGATTTCTGAGTTGCATTTCGGTGAAATGGATTACCATCGACTGAGCATCTCCTTCTTTCAGCTTAGACTGACGTTCGCAACAAATGAAATTACGAGCATCCTTCTCGGTAAAATCCAATTGTCTTCTGCCCCCTTTTCTCCTTGCTATGGCAGAGTATATCTGAGTTGTCAGAACATTCACGGCATGTAAATTGCTGATCTCTGCCTTCTCTGGTGTGCTGATCCTCCTATGCGACCGAAGATAACCAGTTGATGTTATGGACATCCCATAGTTATGTTCTAAAGAAACCTCAACCAATATCCACTTACCACTTGTAGCATTCAGTCTTGCTTTTATGGATGCCATGCAATCAACTTTCCCAGTATCCCTATGATTCATGCTTTTCTCTGTTTTTCTAGATTTTCCTTGCCTCCAACACGCCAGGTGCTTGAAGCAAAGTTGTTTGTTGTTGTTGGTCCTGCTACACACTGTTGTGATTCCAAAACCAACTCTTTTTATGTATCCATTGTAGAAAGTATATACTTCATCTGCTGAATCGAATTCCATTCCAGTTTGAGGGACTACAGTATCAACCCCTGCTTTTGGAGCGATGGGTGAAGGTGCACGGCCGGGAGTGTGCTCGATTTCTTTCTGATCTATAATTTCAGCATCGTCTGTGAAAATATGGGCACATAGTCATGAACAATGATATCCATTGATTTAGCTATCAATATATCCTGACAAAGCATTAGGACACCAAGGTTAAAAAAACACGACACCTCACTTGAAGAAATACGACAACACAATTGGCTGTTATAACACTCCAGCTCTCATCGGACGACACCCTAGCTTTAAGGCGACGACATCTCCGACTTAGGCTCTTACGACACCCTAGCTTTAGAGCGACGACACCCTAGCTTTAAGGCGACGACACCCGTGCGGGGACTGTTAAGGCGAGGACCGACGACTTAGGCTCTTACGACACCCCAGCTTTAGCGCGATGACACCCTAGCGACGACACCCGTGCCGGTACTGTTAAGGCGGGGACCGATGACTTAGGCTCTTACGACACCCCAGCTTTAGCGCGATGACACCCTAGCTTTAAGGAGACGACACCCGTGCGGAAACTGTTAAGGCGGGGACCGACGACTTGGGTTCTTATGACACCCCAGCTTTAGCGCGACGACACCCTAGCTTTAAGGCGACGACACCCATGCCGGGACTGTTAAGGCGGGGATCGACGACTTAGGCTCTTACGACACCCCAGCTTTAGAGCGATGACACCCTAGCTTTAAGGCGACGACACCCGTGCGATGACTGTTAAGGCACGACGACAACTAGGGTGACGTCAAAATTCCTGCCTAGTTCAAATTTATCATAGTGGTGTCATAAGTTTATACCAAGGGTGTCGTGAGGTTTCAACTGGGGTGTTGCGAAGAATTTTTGGCCGAATTCCTCCTGGGTGTCACGGGGATTCTCTCCATGGTCAGTTATAAGCACGGGTGTCGTAGCATTGGTACTAGGGTGTCATGAGGTTTCAACTGCGGCGTCATAGCATTGGTACTAGGGTGGCATTGAGACCGAAGGATAAGGGAGCTTGGATGTCGTCACTGTTTTTCAACCGATTTCATCCTAGGATGTGGAAAAGTTTTCTCCTAAGCGTGAACGAGTGTCTTAAGGTTTCAACTGGGGTGTCACGAACGATGACATTCCCGACCCAGGCTGTTATAACACCCCAGTTCTTCTCATCTGACGACATCCTAGCTTAGCGCGACGACACCCTAGCTTTAAGGCAACGACACCCGTGCCGGGACTGTTAAGGCAGGGACCGATGACTTAGGCTCTTATGACACCCCAATTTTAGCGCGACGACACCCTAGCTTTAAGGCAACGACACCCGTGCCGGGACTGTTAAGGCGGAGACCGACGACTTAGGCTCTTACGACACCCCAGCTTTAGCGCAACGACACTGTTGAAAGATTATAGAAAAATTATATGATCCAATCCTTTTGATTTTGATGATTACTAAAGCCATTGAGTTTATTAAAGGATGTAATGAGTTTATGAAATGAAGCAACAAATTTATTTTGAACAATCAATAAGAATGCTCAAGTTTAACTTTAATCAATTTTGAAAGTAACTTTAAGCTCAATATCAAACTTTCGAAAAGAAATGTTATAATTCATGTTTTATTCAAAAAGTTTTTGGATTTGTTCATGAATCAATTCTAAAGGTTAATTTTATTGATTCCATGTCAAAACATGAATTAAAATGAATCTGGAACGATTTTAATGTCAATCAGAAAAGTTTCTGATTTTGATACGTTCCGGAGCCGACTCCTGAGTTTCAGAGTCGACTCCGCTCAGTGTACAGAAATGTGCATCTGTGTCGAGTCGACCCATGAAATTATCGAGTCGACCCCTGATTCTGTCGAGCCGACTCCTGGACTGTGCGAGTCGACTCCGCTCAGACACCAGAAGAGTATTTTTTTAGCACCTTTCGAGTCGACCCCAAGCCTTTCACGAGTCGACTCCCGACTATCAGGAGTCTACACTTTATTTCTGGCGAGTCGACCCCTAACCTTTTTAATCATTTCTATTTTTGGTAAGATGAGCTCGAGCCGACTCGGAAAAGCATGAGTCGACTCCAGCAAATCTGGGCGCGATTCTTAACGATGACACATCAGCCCCAACGGTAAGATTTTTAAATAACGGCTATTTTTCTTTATCTTTAACGGATATATTTTTGCAGATCTATAAATAGAGGAGTTCTTTTCAATCAAAGAATCCAGAAAAATCAAAAAGAGAGAAAAGAATATCTTTTGAAAAAGAGAAAAACAGAGCATATTGGAAAAATCATCTAGCTCAAAGGAGAGTGATTCAAAGGAGAGAAATCCAAGAGGAAGTTTCGACTGCTCCTTCTCATCAATCCACAAGAGTCAAAAGAAAATCCACAAGCATTTCAAAGGTCAAATCGAAGGATTTTCAAAAGGAAGAAAAAAGCTTCATCTCAACTCCAAAGTCTTCAACGGTCAAGAATCTTGCTGAGGCGTGATTCAACACTTTAAGAGGAGTTAAAGAGAAGAAGGAAGAAAGCCCAAGCCACTACCATCTGCAATACTATCAGGCTTTTCTAACCTTTTATTATTTGTACTTCATTTGTATATTTGCTCAAGGGGAGCATTTCATTATCCAAACACTTTTATTCTGATTGTTTGCTGATTCAATCAGTGGATTGAATCAGTGGAGGTTGATATACCTCGTTGCAAGCCGGAGTGCTTGTGTTGGGTTAGTTGTGAGCCCATGAAAAAATAACGTGTAGGGTTTTGTGCTGGTAAGCCCGAGTTAAAACCAGCTGGGTTCGTTGTGCACCCGGTAAAACAACAAGTTTGAGTTGTGAGCTTGAAAAACAACTCGGCTGTAATCTAGAGAGATTATAGTGTGGACCCAAGTGAATCTTGGGAGTGGACGTAGGTGTTGGTTATACCGAACCACTATAAAATTATCTTGTGTTTGCCGTGATATATTTTCTCTCTCTCTATCTCTCTTTATTAATTGCTTGTGCATTGCTTATTAGTTAATTTCACTCACTTGCACATCTTGAGCAAATCAGTTTAAATCTTCTAAAAGTTTTAAATTTTTAAGAACCCAATTCATCCCCCCCCCCTCTTGGGTTGCCATCTGGGCCAACAATTGGTATCAGAGCAAGTGCTCATTTAGAATTTGATCTCACGATCAAGGGCTAAAGATCCATATGGCAACACAAATTGGTTCAAGTTTTGCTGAAGGTCATTCTACGAATCGACCTCCTTTATTTAATGGAACCAACTATTCATATTGGAAAGCTAGAATGAGAATATTCATTCAAGCTTCAGACTATGAATTGTGGGGAGTAATAATAAACGGACCTAGTACACCCACACACCTTATTGATGGCACTATTGTTCCTAAACCCGAAAGGGATTGGAATGATAATGATAGGAGAATG